>JAWWEM010041641.1:0-13524 GCA_035582935.1 Ormyrus thymus
GAATGAGTAAAATATTTTTTAACTTCTTGCTTACCGCTTGTTCTTAAATTTGAATATAATTTTCTCAACTTACTAAGAGGGTCAGTGGAAAGTTTAAAGTATTTAAAACAACAGCTGATCTATAACCACGCAAAAAAGCCTTATTTTACGGCATTGATAAGCTTTCCAAGATAAATAAAGAGTTTCACAATTTGGAAAAGTTCCTTTTGAAAATTTAGAAATATTTTAAGTATTGTATTTGATAAAACAATAAATACATAAACAAATAGTTATTAACACTAGATTTACGGGCATTGCCTGATATCTTTCTTACTCAAAGTATATCATTAGGCGACTTCTAAGTACGCATAGAGATATAAGCTTTTAACTCCATTTGTTACCATTTAACGAGTCAATTATATCGTAGAGGTGGATTTCACCGATATACGGTAGCATATCAAAGAAAAAGTTATTACCTAAACTAAAAACATAGTGTCGAGCATGCGCATTAAAAGATTTTGACTGCCGTTATAATTATATCGCGGCCGATAAAATTAGTGAATAAGCCCCCGGGAGCAGTAATTTGAGGCTTCGTAATTGGATCCGCGTGTTTTCACACGGAAATTCGGCGCTTGATATGTACGTTTGCTGATGTCAATTTGCTGACGCGAACTGGATGAGCTGTTAAAGGTTAGGGTTGGATGTTGATTGGGAAAAATGGATGGGTTATTGGGAGCGATTAGGATGAGATTGTTAATTTATTAATGGTTTGGATTTGGGAAGGCAATTATTGCAGCAGTTAAATTACTTTAAATAACGCGGATACTTTAATAACTTATTTAACGTGATGGATGAGACTTTATAATTATATAGGAGCAATATAGTTAGATATATCATGTTTTATCAGCCCAACAATTTGTAATTAATAATTGTAATTAAATTGTATTTAATGGCCATCCTTTAATTAATAGGCTATTATATTGAGGAAGTTATTATAATTAACCCTCCTACGCACAACGAGTTTTCTCGCCCTGAAATACACGCGATATTACCCATATCATATATAATATATATATATATATATCAAATGTGTAGAAGAGTATCATGATAAACATCGTTATTCAAAGTAATCATGTTATTATTGAAATCTTTCATCTTTCATTAGGTAATTATTATTCCAACAAAACTATACTATTCAATCTACTTAAAACGAAAATAGTTTTAGTATGCAATACATGCTACAACAGGTACAGGTAATTTTTCAACCCACACTTATCTTTCCCACAAGCCTAAAAATTTCCCATCATCTGTAAGAAACTTCTCCGTCGCGCATCGCAAAAAGCATAATTCCCAAGAGCGCGCGCACAAAGGTCGCGCGGCTGAAAAAAGTAAGCTCTTGCGAGGCAGATTTCGCGGGAGCTTCGTATTGAAACACGCACATGTACGATACGACGAAGCAGCTGCGAAATTACAGGAACTTCTGGTCTCGGCTTTGGCATCGGACACGGCTGTCTCTTTTGTGCAGGCAAAAGCAGATGCTGACCGGTGAAAATGGAGACGCGCCTCGAGTGCAGACACTTGTCTGCGATGACCCTGCAGGTGTGGAAAGCGATTGAGTCGCGATAGTGCGCTTTTCTGATGCACGAGTACGAAGATCTCGGCTCGTCGAGAGCCACGTTAATTGCATGTTATACTATAAAAGAGCGATTGATGCTTTTGTTTTTGGTGTTTTAGTTTCTGGGGCTTAATTGGAGCCTGCACGCGAGTAGGCGATTAAACAGTCATTACCGGGAAATTAATTGCAGGAGAGCAAAGAATTGCCGAGTGGGAGAGAATCGCGTTTTTAAGGCGATTGAAAAACGTATCGTTCTAAAGAGAAAACTAATATTATTGAGTAAATTATGAAATATAATGACGGATTTAAATTATGTAGTATCAGAATTGCGTTAGACAGTAGTAATTTTCATAACTCAGCTCTGCTTGTTAATTTTTTGAATAAAGCTATATGTAGTTAGCTTCGTCTAATCGAAGCTCTGAACTTGTTCAAACCTTCTCAGATGTTCAAATATAGGCTGTCGTTTAAACTTAATGCTGTAAGGTAATGAGTTAAATATACTGTTCAAAATTGATGTATGCAAAAATATACATTTTATTTGGACATACATTCTGTCAGCATCGTGTAATTTATTTCTGATTTACATATTTATTAAGTATGACATTATACTTTTACATTATGAGGAAATTATACTTTTTTCGTTGTAAAACAGTGAAAGTGGTTTTTTAAAAAAATTTCCTTTGTAGTTAAAATTAACTTTAATTACCAGCAACAAATCTACTCGGGCAACACCTTGGGTTCAAAGGTTTTCCACAATAAATTACTGAACCATTTTAATCTAGGAGTCGCGTTTTAAAAGTTTCGCTGGCTTCTGTTACACATGAATAAGATTATAAATACATTTTTCTATTTTTTTCTCGATCATGGAAAGCAATTAAATGATAAACAAGGATTTAATTGACCGCTAATAAAATGTTTTATTATTCTAAAGTGTTTATTCATAATACGTTAGAAATGTCACAAAGGACTAGTTTTTATGGCTCAGTTTTGAATAAATCCACAGGGAGTGTACAATTGCGCAAGATATATATTATAATGGATTAGCCGAGTAAAAGCTTGACCTTTTGCAAATGTTGTAACTACCTGTAACCCGGCTGAAGATTTCTAATTATCAATTTCTAGCTTATGAAATTAAAATTTGCATTTACATCATCTTTTGCATTTTGTGAATCAAACGACACTGTTTATTGTTCGAAAGATGTACGTAATACTCTGCACTCATTTTTTGTACATTTAAAAAGTCCTCATTAGGCTTGTGAAAAAGTTGCCAAATCAAATCATAGAATTGATAAAAACTGCTTTTAAACAAAAGCTGATATAAAGAGCATAAAAACTTGCAAGTATTTTGAAATCACACGGTTTATTATACACGAAGCTAATTAAAAAATAATGTAATGTATTGCAAAAAACTGTTATTTTGTTATTTACTTTTATCTGCGGATGAAAGAAAATTAATTGTATTAACTATATGTATACATTTCATTTTATTCTATTAATTATTTATTTATTTAATTCGGTCTCCATACAAAATTTATAATAAAATTATTGTACTCCTGCAGAGATAATTGAATTACCTGTGTACTACAAGACTGGACGTTAATTTAAAACTAATTTAAAATTACAAAATTTTGCTGACTTAAATCTGCTATTTTATTTACATACTTGCAATATTTTAAAACTCTAAATTTCTTTCATCTCAACAATTTATTCACACTTCCATCTTACTAACCAGCACTGCTAATTTATTGTATGTGCATATAAGGGACTTGCTGTTATTATTATTATCTGTTACATTTATTACTAGGGGAAACTCGGGCAAGACGGACCCCTTAAGGAAAAACGAATAAAAAATGGATTTAAGAAAGAAAAATATAATCAATTAAACTTATTTTTTTGAAGTAGAAATCAAAATAAATAAGCTCGTGCAACCATAGCGATGAATTATTGCTTAAACATATTATAACAATTTTTTGAAAAACTTTTGAAATTTTCAGGTCTTCAGAAATCGCTGGGCAAAAACGGACACTTTCAGGAAAAATCAACAAAAATTGGTTAAAGAAGCAACTTTGATCATATTTATATATACATTTGTTTATAGAGGTTTATGGCGACCGACGAGTTATTCTACATAAGCCTATCACGTTCGCACCCGTGGAAAATTACGACGGTAGCTATAGGCATAAACGAAGTTTCTCTCTGACTCTTAAATAGAGAACGCATCTTCCCTCCTTGTTGAGGTTGTCATAAACCCTTATTTTTTGATAAAACTAGTGAAAAAAAATTGATATTGATTCTAAAAGGTTTTCTTGGTAAATATCTATAAATAGCCTGATACTATTTTTTAATTAATTTCATCATCCGTGCAAAAAATAAATTGACTTTTTTACCTTGATAACATCGTAAGTTGACAGACTCAAATAAATTTTTTGATTTCTAAGCGATGTTATTTCCGCGAACAGCGAGCACGTACTAAAACTTTGATGCTAATGACACATATAATATACTTGATTTATTTCAGAATTTTCGTAACAGCAATATCAGAAATAATAGGGGGTGTCCGTTTTGTCCGCTACGACCATCTTGCCCGGGTCTCCCCGACAGTTCTATTTTTTAAGCGATAATCAAAATACAACAGTTTATATAGTATAAGTTGATTCCCAAGATTCAATGTTCTATGAATTCCGTTTTTGTGTACCTGCTACTACATTTATTCAGTGTTTACATTTGTATTCCAGAACAGTACATTACAGCAAACATTTTTGTAGAATACCATCTCCACGGTAATAATTATAATTCCTTTCAAGTCCACACTAAATTATTACAAACCCTTTACATTAAAAATCCGCATAGATATTGACCACGACCGCTACTCCCCAATTAACTCCGTCTTCAAGAACACTCCCCTCTTTCCCCGACCGCAGCATACAAAAGCCTTCTCTCAGTTAACTCATCCAGCCGCTCCGTCGCAAGCCCGAGTCTTTATGCGTCGTACAATACATCGCTGCGCTCCGTGTCGCAATGCACGCGACCCGGGAATATCCCGTTACGCGCGCACACAGACACGTACGCACACCGTTGTCGTAGTACGTGCTTCTTCGGTGCAGCGGTGCGAAGGTGAGATCGATGCCGAGGACTCCTTTGTGCCGCGGGGTTAAGAGTACTTTTAGAGGGGGGGCATCTGTTGGGAGACTGTTGAGGAGGATCGGCGGAGATACACTTTTTGCGGGAGCTTTTATCGATTGGGTGGCTATGGGTGAGTGTTTTATATGGGTGCAGAAGCGTAGTTTCAGATTCTTTTCTATTTATCGTTTAATTTTAATTTTAGGAGGAGGTAAATTTACTAGGTGTATTTGTTTCTTTGTAGTAATACAAGAAAAGCGTGAAATCCTCTTTAGTATGTACACTTGCCGGATGTGAAGGCTTAAAAAAGAAACGAGTTAAGTCGTATTAAAGCGAGTAGTAAAAACTTTTTATGGAATAAATTTCTATTGTGTGAACTTGGATAAATGGTGTATTTAATTAAACAGAGAGATAAGCACAAATACTAATTGACTGCGGAGTATGAAATTATTAGAAGATGTATTCTTTTAATATCTCATGGAATTAAGTGTACTATCTGCTCTTTAAAGATGAAACGTTTCAATGTACTACTCTTCACTTTTAAAAAGTCAATAAATATTATGTTAAAAAAATTTATTAGATATTTCAAAATTTAAATTTACTTTTTTATTTAAAAAGTGTTCTTTTATTTATACATTTATACTACGATTCTATTACCACCACTGCCCAGAAATACATTTCAAATATATAAGGCAGGTATTAATTCACTTCAATGTGTTACATTTACGAAGTAAACCGGAAATAAAAGTTAAATATTCGCGAGAGAACCTTGTTTTAGTCTATTTTACAATTCGGAGGCGAACGAGAGCACGAATTTTTATGCAAATGCTTAGCTCCAGACAGAGATTGAATTGTCTGATTGAGACACTCGCCCAGCGCTTTAAAGATACACTGATAAAGACAGGAATTTCATTGAATTGAATTACTTATCCAGCGAGCGAAATAAATTTCAAACTGCATTTCATCGAATTAGCACTGTGTTATTTGAATTTAATTAAAGACGTTATAAATTTCATTATTTATTGTATAGTACGATACAATGCAAAAGTTCGATTTTCTCCTTGATTCTTATCTTAAATTTAGCTGTAAGGAGGCTAAAGCTGTTAAAATGTAATTAATGTCTTATAATTCTAAAATGAGTTAATTAGAAAGTAAACTAAAGTGTCTTAGTGCTAAATTGTAAATACTTTAAAAAGCATTCGTTTGCACTACTTTCTAAAATTAATACGTAAAACTAAATTTCAATTTTACAGGATACGCAGTGTTATACACAAAGATAATCAAAATTGATACCGCAATTGAATAAAGAAACCGAACAACAATTCATGACAATTCCCGAGCTCACATAAGACAAAGATCAAAATCTTCCTTCCATCCACGCTTTTGAATTTATAAAAAAACCAACTTTTCAAATGGCCGAAGAACCGGTCCCCCAAAAAGCACCACTCGACGCTCCTGCTCCAGATCCGTCCGGTGTCCGGCCGGGAGCCTTGCGGATTTCTCGCGGCTGCGTCCTTGCCCGGAGGCCGTCGCTCTCGAACCCGGAAGTGGCGAGGAATGCATCGGCCAGTGTGGGCGACGGCGCGCCGGAAGCGACGCGTACGAAGCGGGAATGGAAATCGAAAGTCTGTGGGATGCGCCGCCTTTGGGAGGCGTCTGGAGATGCATATTTATGCCGTCAGAGTTTTATCTTATTTGGATTTTAAAGAAGTGATGGGGATTATTTTTAAATAATGGTTTAATCTTCGGAGACGGTTTTGAAAAAAGTGTCGAGTTAAAGGTGGAAGGGAAGATGTTAAGTAGATATAGACCGGCTGTGGTGCGACATTTCGTAGGTGCGACATGGTATCTATTATGATGTTTAGAAAATTGATTATCTTTGTTATTAAGAGACGTAAAAACTTGTTGAGAAATGCAGCTTTCCTTGTGGTGCTATAATGTTTTGCAAAAGATAGATTATAATTTTAAAATACTGTGAAGGCTATTAAGCTCGGTGATTTATTAAATGTCACCGGATTTTTTATATGCTCCTCAAATACGAATATTGATATTATCTTTGTTCTCAAGCTGTAATTTAAATTAATTCAGTAAATGCTTTGATTTAATACTCACATACATCTTATACTTTGATTATTATTTTAATCTAACAACGATAGATTGTTTCATCAAAATGCAATGCAGTTCAGAAGATCTTTTTGTCTTGTATATCGAAAGGATCATTTACTTCTTTGCACTGCCCAGCAGAGTCTCACTTGTTTGGGTCACGGATTTTGTTTGAACTTTGGGATATGTTTTCTAATGTTAAAATATAAAGGAAGCCGCGTGCCTCGTCGAACGATCGCTCGATTTTTCAAAAACTATGAGTTCTTTTAGCGAAAAGCTAAGACAAATCGATTTTTGTTCAATCACATATAGCATTTTATCTGTTAATTGGATAGCATTTTAACTCTCGGCATTTGAAAAGTAAGAAAATCCTATCGATTAAAAAAAGGCATCCAAAAATCTTTATTTGTTCAAAAGTTATGGCCCAACAAAAAGTGACCATTAAAGTAGTATAAAAAAATTCGCAAAAATTCATTGACCTAATTTTAGCTTATTTTATTAGAAATTTTTATTTAGCTATAACTTTTGAACAAATAAAGAATTTTGGGTGTCGTTTTTTTAATCGATAGGATCTCCTTTCAAATGCCAGGAGTTAAAATACTCTACAATTAACAGTTTAAAAGTTACATGTGAGCTCATAACTTTTGAAAAATCAGGCGTTAGGCCAAGCGACTTCTTTCATATTTTAACATTAGAAAACATATCCCAAAGTTCCAACAAAATCCGTGACCCAAACAAGTGAGACTCTCCTAGTGAGTGAGAATATTTTGAAGAAATGCTTATAAAAAAGTTTTCGGCAGCTATTAATTAAAGAAAGATTCAAGTTTCAGGAGTGTTCGAAAATTAAAACTAATGAATTGCATTCGCGAAGATGCAATTAGAATTTAAGAACATTTCAACTGTGGAGAACTTATTAATTCAAATTAAAGTTTCTTACAGCTGTTTTTACATTTTAAAAAAGTCTCTCCTATATAAATTAAGCCTAAACTTTAATCAATTAAACGGTAGAAAGTTGTCGAGTACCTTGAAGTTTTTACTGTACCGAACAATTACTTATTCGAATTTAAGATTTCCATCACTTTCTCTCAAATTTTTCCAATTCGGTAATTCGTATTTATAAAGCCGACTAAATGAAATATCCACGCATAATAACATAAAAGAAAATTTAAAAATCTCCGGAGTACAACCCACACTTTTCCAAAGGGATCAAAATACGTAAACAGACTTTAACATTTTGACGCGAGTCGATCTATTTATAAAATATAAGTTCGCATTAGCATTTACAAAATATATCGATTGCCAAGTCGCCGAGCGAAGAAATTTACACACAATTAAACGAGAGCGGAACTCCCAAGCTCCGTTTCCTCTTTCCAAATTCCATCATCCCGAGCATCAATCTGCAGCTTATCGCGAAAAGAAAATCCGCGAAAGGCAGTTGATTGCTCGTTACGTAAACTCATCGCGGGAGGGGTTTCTTTCTCCGGTGATCGAACCGAGGCGAATAATGATGATAATACCGAATAACCGATCCGGGCGCCGATTGCGTCGATCGAGCTCAAAACTAAGTGGGACACATTATACATGCGCGTACCTTTCCTTTTCTTCGCGAGTCAGGCGCCGCTCCTATACATGTAGGTAGATCTTATTTTTGTTTGCCGACGAGGCGCCTGCGCCTTTTTTTCGGACGAACTTGTCCTCCTTTGGGCGAGAAATTTTAAGGTTAAGGTGGTTGGGAGCTTTGATCCGATGAAGAAATCGGCCGATTTGCCCGGTTTCGTTTCGCCGTCTACTCGCTGAGTTTATGCGATTAAAACATTCGACATTCAAAGATTATTTTGTATTAAACTGATAAAAGGTAAATTATATATTTTTAAATTAAGGCAAGTAAATTATATATTTTTAAATAAATAAGGACTGCCGCTTATCTAGCGACCAACAAGACTTAACTCTTTCTTATATATGCATTTTCTAAAAAATGTTGGTAATATAGTAAAAAATAACCTGCAGAAAAATCCTTTGTGGCATTAATAATTTTACGAATGAAATGAATAATAATTAAATAAGAATAGTTAATTAAATATAAGTCTACTTGGTCCTCAAATAGTTCTAAATTCTAAACTGGAAAAAAAATACTGTCTGAAAGCGAAGCGTTTTTTTGGTTTGAAATTTAACACTTTTACTGCTTTTTATCACACGTTATAGATACTTTAATATTGTAGGCTCATTTAATAAATTATTTTGTTATAACTATAATTGGAATAATCGTAATAAAGTGCGTTGCCGCAATGATAAAGCCTTTATCGTGTTTTGTTAAAATTCGTACGAACGTTATAAACTACTATAACATACTATTTTACCACAATTGTGAGAATACTGAAATGTTATAAAAATATTAATAATAAAATTCAATTAACAAGTTTTGGTAACAATGATGTATAAACCTTTCAATTATAATTATCTTGGGCTAACTTATATGTAGATATAACTAAAAAGTTTCACGTGCAATATATAGAGAATTGTAATTTTAGCTTAAACCAAGTTCATATCACGGGGAAATCTATGAAGTGTCCACCTCAAAAAACGGTTCTAGACAGTCTATAGTATGTCTACATTATACATTAAGATATATATACTCATTAAAGATGATTATTATAACTTGAAACTTATTACGTATTTTGAAACGAAATCCTGAAAAATCTGTTATTAATCCAACATTTACACATACAGTATTACAATAAAAAGTTCTTTCAATATCTAAATCCTAGCTTGTTTTCGAACGTGCAGCAACGCATTCATCCTCCACATCATTGATTAAACAATCCCACTACGCAAATGGCCTACCGCACACAATAACAATCAACGCACAGAGCTCAATCGCTGCTCCAATCTTACATCTCTCATCGAAAAAGTCCGAAATAAACCACGACAATAGAACGAATCTCGCAAATACACGAGCCCCGTCGTAGGCTTCTCGAAAAACGCCGCTATTTCATAACGGCGTGCTCGCGTCGAATCAATTACCATTGTGCAACTTAATAAACCCTCGGCACGAGATACATCGATATATCGAGAGCGCAAAATGCGCCGATTTTATAAAGTGGCGAGCGCCGAAAAATGCACGACCTGGGACGCAGAAAAACACGTGCCACGCCTTATTGGGAAAAAACAGGAATTACGAATAAGTTTGGTGGTGGCTGCATTTTTCACGTAGGCATTGAGCGGGAAAAAAGCTTTTGTTTTGCTTGGCTGTGTTCGAGCGTTTTCTGCGGTGGAAAAGGCTGAGAAATGTTTTCGTAGGAGTGATGCAATTGATTGAGTGGTTGATTATTGATACATTTTATTGAGTTTTAAATAGCTTTTTTTAATTCGCGATTTCATTGATATTAGAAAGATTCCTGGTAGAAATAACAGTATTTTTAATGGCTGGGAAACTAGTTTTTGGGCAGCTTTAATGTAATAGCAATGTTTTCTAGATAATTAACCAATCTATGCTGTAAAATTGGTCAGTGCAGAGAAAAAAAACTTTGGCTACTTTTGAAGAAAAATTAAAAAAAATGGTCAAAAAATAGGAATTTATTATGTGGATGCGAAAGTATGATTGAATGGTCAATTATTGATGCAAAAATGTACTGAGACATAATACTAGGTTCCCCGGTAGAAGTAAGTGCATTTAAGTTAGCTAGAAAAGTAGGATTAGGTTTGATAAGGAAATATTGTGCCCCTAATAAACTTCAAAAAAAATATTTATTTTCTGGACAGAACCTTAAATAAAAATTAATATAATGAAAAAGCAGTAATTCGTCAAAAAATCCTAAATCAAAAGTTTTATGTCCAGTTCTTTAAAAACTACTAAGAATGTAATAATTGTACACTCTTAAAAAAATTTTAAAATCTAATACACATTTAAGATAAAATTTTTAAATGATTTTAAAATGCAGTCTATAAATGAACATTTAAGGTATTTCTCTATTAATTCTAAGATTAGCACTGATATTAACTTAGTTTCCAAAAGCAATCTGTAACCAAACTTTCAAATGTTGACTATTAATTGAAATTAATGGAAAAGTATATGAATTATCCTTATATTTCTTAATTTTAATGGAAATGTAACTTAAATTGGCTTTAGATATTATTTTTAATGTACTTTCAAATATGTACATTAATAAGACTTTTATGTCCTGCTTCTTAATTGAAATTAATGAACCAGTGTATTAATTTTACTAATGTTACTTAATTTTAATTGAAATTTAATAGAAATGTAACTGAAAGTCACGTAAAAATATGTAGGGTATTTTTATAGGGCCGTCGGAGGAAGGAGTGGGAGAGCCTTGGGCGCTTGTGGGGCCCGCCCAACTGTTCGCTAGGTGGCGCAGCGGGGGTTTTGCCTTGCTCTCTAGTGAACTAGTCAAGGCTCCGGAATATAGGTAACTGGTTAGAGTGAGATACCCGAGTGGTGAGTCTTGATGGACAACACTTACAAGACAAGGTAGGCACGTGTCCATCTCCGATTTTTTCAAACTTTGCACATCGGTAGATTATCGAAAAATATTAGTCACGTGTTTTTTTTAGCTGCTGATACAATGATTTAGGGGGTTAAAACCACTCCCAGAGGTTATTCCTAAATATCGCCGTTAAAACATATTCTGCAGATATTTTCATTTCCAATCATTATTTTTTAATCCAGTAAACTTGTTTTTATAACTTAATGACCCAGTAATCCAATAATTCAATAACCGATAACCCAGTAGTAAAATCGACCTAAGGGTTTGTACAGGCAAAACATGTTAAATCTTAAAAAAAATTAAAATATCTTTTAAAAAATGTCAAAATCAGTAAAAAATGTCAATGTGTTATTTTTTCTATCAATTTCCTAATTAATCAATTTGTAAATGTGAGTGCAAGATTATGTGAACATGTATACATATATGTTAAGCTTGCAAATAACATAAATTGGGATATTTTAATTGTTTTTAAGCTTAAGCATGATTTGCCTGTACTAACTCCCAACACTACATTTTTGGTACTATATTAAGACATATTTATGCATTTTTTAAAGAAAATTCATTATAGCGAACTTTGTTTTCTAGCACAATAAGGATTTAGGGATTATAATAAAATTTAACATAATTTCTAAATATTATTCATTGTCAGATAATGTTTTCAATAAAGTACGCCCAATTTACAGCTTAAAGCATATTTTTTCAGATTTTTTAGAGTACTCCTATGAAAAATTTTCTATGAAAAAGTTTTTTCAAAAATCTCAAAAAATGAAAAAACGGTGAAAGTGGCATTTTCAGGGCCCCAAAAGGGGAGAGAGGGGGGAAGGGAGTTCGAGAACCTCAAAAATTCAAAAAAAATTTCAGAGACATGTATCTTGGCACAAAAAACAAGTTTAGTCCATTTACAGAAAAAAGATTGTAGATAGAATAAACAGTGAAATTGTACAGGTTTTTTTATTGAATTTTAATTGTTAATTTTTAATAGGTATTACAAATTATAAAGGGATTAATAAAAATTAAAATAAGGCCTGAACGTCTAATATAATAAGGCCAGCTGCTGCTGGCTTCGGCTCTTCGGCGAAGTCTCCAGCAGTTACTGCAGGCTCCTCTTCTTCCGCGTTGGCTGCAACTGGAGCAGCAACTACCGCCGGGGCTTGCGCGGCGGGAGCAGCAACGGTTGCTGGACCTGGTCTGCGTGGTCCGCTCGGTTGCGCCACCCGCCGATGCGCGTCTTAGTCCCTTGGGAGGATTAGTTTGGCCAGGACCATCCGCTCCTCCTCAAACGCTTGTTGCTCCTCCTCCGATAAACGGTGCCCTCTTCACGCCGGAAGAGAGTGAAAACGAGTGGTGCTGCCATTATTCTAAAGAGCCGCCCCGCTTCAAGGCGCAAGTCGTGGACTGTACGGCCGGGGAATTGGCCCACTACCTCCTAAAAAACGAGCCGAACGCCCTCCTGCTATCGTATGTCCTAAGAAGCCACACGAGGTGGCATCTTTCCTCAAAGGAGAAGTTTTTTGGGTTTGTTGACATTTTTCTGAAAAAAAGAAAGAAAATTGGTATAACCGGAAGCTTTGTGCAATACCGCATGTCATGACTTGCGATATTAAACAAAGTCCCGCCCGACCCCCCTTACCTAAGCCGGAACTCTGCTTAATATCGCAAGTGTTGCCTCGCGATATTAAATAAAGTCCCGCCCGACCCCCTTACCTAAGCTGGAACTTTGCTTAATATCGCGTGTTACCTCGCCATATTAAACAAAGTCCCACCCGAATTCCCTTACCTAAGCTGGAAATCTGCTTAGTATCGCAAGTGCTACCTTGCCATAATAAACAAAGTCCCACCCGAGTTCCCTTACCTAAGCTGGAAATCTGCTTAATATTGCAAGTGTTACCTCGCGATATTAAATAAAGTCCCACCCGAGCCCCCTTACCTAAGCCGGAAATCTGCTTAATATCGCAAGTGTTACCTCGCAATTTGTTTATATTTATTTATTTACTTGTATCGATTTACATAGTTTTTGATATACAGTTTGCGTTGTTAATTATGATTTTTCAAAATAATTATGTACAAATTTTATGCAGTTTTTGCAGAATTTATACAGATATTCTTTACAAATACAGTAAACTCTCGTTAAGTGGCCACGCCACGGGGGGAGAGGAGAGGAAAATTCGGCGAAATGGCCAGTTACGGGGAGCCCCCACTACTCAG
>JAWWEM010041652.1:0-13521 GCA_035582935.1 Ormyrus thymus
CATTTGTACGCAATACGAAAACCTACCTGACATACGAAACGTACGTAAGATACGTGTATTGTGGAAAGACCCATTATGTTATTATTATACAGACGTGTATGGTGTATAATACATTCACACAGGCCACCAGGTGGCGAATAGTGGTTTAGCGATATCTCAAATCTCAAAGCTGCGTCTTTCTTTAGTTCGTTGGGGACATCATTGACGTCAGTTGTAGTCAGTCGCTTTTTGTGATCGGTAGGCGCTAGCCGTCCAGACTATAATCTGTAACTAAACAAAACAATGAAAATATAATTGTTATTGTTTTTTTTGTTAACATTCCTAAGTATCAAACGTTCAAATAAAACTGTGAATTAAGTGAATAAGTTACTAAGCACGCTAGCATCATGGCGGATGCAGCGGCTAGACAACTTCAATACGAATATAAAGCGGTAATTAGTTTTGAACCTATTTTTAAAACTATTTGTAGTTAGATTTTATATTGCATTTATGTATTACTTGTAAAAGATCATATTTTATTTTTTATATTTTTGCTAATATGTTTACGTTGAATTTCGTGAATAGGTTATGTTGTAGAACGCAACCTATACTTTTTTGTTTTTTATTAATTGGATTTGGCCTTTTGAGAATATCTTAAGCCATGACTAAGTACTACAATCGATATTTATTAGATAATTAAACTTTTCAATGTGATAAACTTTATTTTCAGAATTCAAATCTTGTTCTGCAAGCTGATGTTCGTCTGATAGAAAGAAGAAGCAGAGATGAGGCTACAGGTGAAGTTATGTCCCTTGTGGGAAAACTTGATGGCACTAGAATGGGTGATCGAGCACAAAGAAGTAAACCAGGAAAAGCTGAAGAAAGAAAAGCAAAGTATGTGTAGTTAAAAATTTTTTTTTTTATATCTTATTTAATTGAACCAGAGACCTTTGGGTTAATGGACCGGTACTCTATCCATTGAGCCATCGCTGCTCGGTTAAAAAAATTATAACTGCAGTTAGATTAATTTTGATATGAACTTTTATTACTGCACAAATAACTTTTGCATTGTTATTTCTTAACATACATAATGCAGAAGTTATAATACATTTTATATATGCATAACTTAAATACATTTTTAATATTTTCAGGAGACAGAAGCGTGATGAAGCACAATATGACTTCACTCATAACAAAGGAGCAACAGTTCTTTCGGAAGGTGTAGATGAAATGGTTGGGATTGTCTATCGCCCTAAAACACAAGATACACGTCAAACTTACGAAGTTTTGTTAAGTTTTATTCAAGAAGCTATTGGTGATCAACCACGTGATATTCTTTGTGGTGCAGCAGATGAAGTCTTAGCAGTGTTAAAAAATGATAAATTAAAAGAAAAAGAAAAGAAGAGGGAAACCGAGCAATTACTTGGAGGTTTAGCAGACGAACGTTTTGCATTGCTTGTTAATTTAGGAAAGAAAATAACAGACTTTGGTAATGATGAAAAAAGTGCTGCTGGAGAAGAGAATATTGATGAAACATATGGCATTAATGTACAATTTGAAGAAAGCAGCGAAGAAGACGACGAGGATGTTTATGGAGAAGTTAGAGAGAATGAAGAAGATGGAGACGAAGGAGAAGAAGCAAATGATGACAGAGCTATTCATGCAGAAAATGTAAGATTTAAACTCCTACTTCCTTTTTACAACTAAATAATATACATTTTTTACAATTAAGTAAAATTAATACAAATGTTCTATATCTGCCCATAGGACTACCTTAAGTAAATCATTTAAATTATTTAAAGAAAACTAAATTATTGAAACAAATTTATTATTTTATTGCTTTAATTTTTTATTATTATTTAATTTAAATAATAAATAATAAATTATTTCATCTACACAATTTGTTTACATTCTTTTGAATTTACAGTTAGGTAGAGCAGAAGAAATGAAAAAAGAAAAAACATTGCATCCAAGAGATATTGATGCATACTGGTTACAAAGGCAACTGAAAGCTATTTATAATGATGCAATGATTTCGCATGCTAAAGCAGGAGATGTTTTAAATGTATTGAAAAGTGCTGCAGATGATAGAGATTGTGAAAATCAATTAGTGTTATTACTTGGCTATGACTGTTTTGATTTTATAAAACAACTGAAAAAGTATAGACATATGAGTAAGTAAAATTTATAAAATTTAAGCTGCTGTTATAATTCTTTGATTTTATTTATTACTTTTAACTTTTTAGTTGCCTATTGTACTATGTTAGCATCATCACAATCAGAATCTGAAAGGCAAAAAATTAGAAAAAAAATGAGTGAAGATTCAACTCTTTGTAAAATACTTCATCAACTAGAAACAGGCAAAGGTGAAGATGATGCTGATGAAACCATGGAAGCCAGAGCACAAAGGAAAAGAAGAGAAGAAAACGAGGATACAGGAGGACCTGGTGGATTAGTCCAAGGTACTAGAACAATCATTGATTTAGAAGACATAGCCTTTGCTCAGGGAAGTCACTTCATGCCTAACAAGCGTTGCAATCTACCAGATGGAAGTTTTCGAAAGCAACGTAAAGGGTAAGTTATTCTTAATAATAAGCAATTAAATACGCGATCAATTGAGTTTTATGCTACTAATAGTCACATCTCTACTATTATAACAATAATAAGAATAAAGTTTATGAATAAAATTTACATTTGTTACACTATAAATGCCTAGTTGACTTATAAATTAATTACTATCGTTAACTTTAATTCAATTTTAATTACAATAAATAACGCACATTTTTGTTTATTATGATTGTTTTTATTTATTTATTCATACGATTATTATTATCTTTTTTTTTGCATCATTATAATTATTTGTGAGTATTAAAGTATACGAACTTAATTAAAATTCTTTTCTATTATAATTTTAGATATGAAGAAGTCCATGTTCCTGCTTTAAAACCAAAACCGTTTGGAGAACATGAGAAACTAATTTCTATAAGCGATCTGCCTAAATTTGTTCAGCCCGCGTTTGAAGGTTTTAAAACGTTAAATCGAATTCAAAGTCGATTGCAAAAATGTGCTTTGGACGAGGACGATAATTTATTATTGTGTGCCCCCACTGGAGCTGGTAAAACAAATGTGGCACTTTTATGCATGATGCGTGAAATCGGAAAGCATATTAATGCAGATGGTACGATAAACGCTGATGATTTCAAGATAATTTATATTGCACCAATGCGTTCCCTGGTACAAGAAATGACTGGTAACTTCAGCAAAAGGCTTACATCATATAATTTAACTGTATCAGAATTGACAGGTGACCATCAATTAACCAGAGAACAGATAGCTGCATCTCAGGTTTGTTAAAATTGTTTTTTAGTATTTTTATTTTTAATATAGTATTAGTATTTTATACTTCAATAGTCAATTTTCTCAATATTAGATTTAAAAAATTGAAAATAAATTATATAAAATAAACAATTACTAATTGTTTTACAATTTAAAAAAAATTTTTTGGTGCCTAAACTTTAACATGTAAATAATTGAATAAACTATTTGATAGATAATAGTTTGCACTCCAGAAAAATGGGACATCATTACAAGAAAAGGAGGTGAAAAAACGTTTACCTCATTAGTAAGATTAATAATTATTGATGAAATTCACTTACTTCACGATGAACGTGGTCCAGTTCTTGAGTCTCTCGTAGCTAGGACGCTTAGAAATATTGAGACAACGCAAGAAGATGTTAGATTAGTGGGATTATCTGCTACACTGCCAAATTACCAGGACGTAGCAACGTTCCTACGCGTCAAAACAGACTCAGGTCTTTATTATTTCGATAACAGTTTCAGGTGAGTTGATTATACTAAAAACATAAATCAATGCTAGCTATATTAAAATTTTCTTATAAATAATACGTAAATAAATTATTTTTTTGAAAGACTTTTTTAATTTCTTATAAAATAAATTTCTTAATTTAAAAAAAAACTTAGCAATTATTTTAAATATGCAATTTAACTATTTCATTATCATGTTTATTAAATTTTATATAGGCCTGTGGCATTAGAACAACAGTATATTGGTGTAACAGAGAAAAAAGCGCTTAAAAGATTCCAAGTCATGAACGAAGTTGTGTATGAAAAAACAATGGAGCACGCTGGAAAAAATCAAGTTTTAATTTTTGTGCACTCAAGAAAAGAAACTGGCAAAACAGCACGTGCCATCAGGGACATGTGTTTAGAAAAAGATACTCTGGGTCAATTTCTTAGAGAAGGATCAGCATCTATGGAAGTATTACGAACTGAAGCTGAACAAGTAAAGAACATGGAACTGAAAGATCTATTACCTTATGGTTTCGCTATTCATCATGCTGGAATGACAAGAGTTGATCGTACTCTGGTAGAAGATCTATTTGCAGATAGGCACATACAGGTGCTAGTATCCACAGCTACGTTAGCTTGGGGTGTGAATCTTCCCGCACATACAGTAATCATTAAGGGCACCCAGATTTATAATCCAGAGAAAGGAAGATGGGTAGAACTGGGCGCGTTAGACGTATTACAAATGTTAGGTCGTGCTGGGCGTCCTCAATACGATACTAAAGGAGAAGGTATAAAAAAAAAATAAATTATTATCAGTTTCTTTGAAACCTAAATAATTTAATTTAAAAATTAAAACATTTTTTATGTTTATCTCATGATTTTTTATGTTTAAGGTATTCTTATCACAAATCATAGTGAACTGCAGTATTACTTATCTTTGCTTAATCAACAATTACCTATCGAGTCACAACTTGTTAGTAAATTACCAGATATGATGAATGCAGAAATAGTTCTAGGAACTATACAAAATATTCGTGATGCTGTTATGTGGCTCGGTTACACTTATCTTTACATTCGTATGTTAAGATGTCCAAATCTCTACGGCATAAGTCACGATAAGATTCGGGAAGATCCTTTGTTAGAACTTCATCGAGCTGATCTTGTGCATTCAGCTGCCATGGCGCTAGATCGTGCAGGTTTGATTAAGTATGATCGCAAAACTGGAAACTTCCAAGCCACAGAGTTAGGAAGAATCGCTTCACATTACTATTGCACTTTTGATACTATTTCTACATATAACCAGTTATTGAAGAGAACTTTAAGTGAAATCGAATTATTTCGCGTCTTCTCGTTATCAGGCGAGTTTAAAAATATAAATGTAAGAGATGAAGAAAAATTAGAACTGCATAAATTAATGGAACGAGTACCAATACCGATTAAGGAGAATATGGAGGAACCTAGTGCAAAAGTTAACGTGTTATTACAAGCTTACATTTCTCAGGTAACAATTAATTTTTTTGCATCTTAATAATGAAATTTTAGTTCGCATAATTTCATTTTTATTAACTTTGCTATTGAAGAATATATCATTAAGGTGATTTACTTCATACTGTTGATATTACAGAGTTAATAATTTCTAGCGCTTTTTTTAAAAATTAGTAATTTTCAATTTTTATTTTATTTATAGCTTTTTTATTAAAATATTAATACTTTTTGCAGTTAAAACTGGAAGGATTCGCTCTTATGTCAGACATGGTTTATATTACGCAATCTGCTTCTCGTCTTATGCGAGCAATTTATGAAATTGTTCTATTTCGTGGTTGGGCCCAGCTGGCCGACAAATGTTTGTCGTTGTGTAAAATGATAGATCGGCGTATGTGGCAATCGATGTCACCATTACGTCAGTTCCGCAAAATGCCTGAAGAAATTGTTAAAAAGATTGAAAAGAAAAATTTCCCATGGGAGAGGTTATACGATCTTGGACCAAATGAAATTGGAGAATTAATTCGCGTTCCTAAACTTGGCAAAACTATACATAAATACATTCATCAGTTTCCAAAACTCGAACTTTCAACGCACATTCAACCCATAACTAGGTCAACTCTTAGAGTTGAACTTACGATAACACCAGATTTTATGTGGGATGAGAAAATACATGGTGCCTCAGAAGCATTTTGGATTTTAGTGGAAGATGTTGATTCTGAAGTAATTTTGCATCATGAATTTTTCCTTTTGAAGGTAATATTATCATGATTTTATTTCAAATTTACTTTTGTTCTCTTATTTTATTAAATTAAGTTAAAGCAGTATGTAAATACAAGTTTTTAAACGTTTTTTTTTTTTTTCAGGCTAAATATGCTACTGATGAGCATCTTATTAAATTTTTCGTACCTGTTTTTGAACCCTTACCACCCCAATACTTCTTAAGAGTTGTATCAGACAGGTGGATAGGAGCAGAAACGCAATTGCCTGTCAGTTTTAGACATTTAATATTACCAGAAAAGAATTTACCACCAACAGAATTGCTAGACTTACAGCCATTACCCATCACAGCTCTTCGAAACTCGTATTTTGAAAGCTTGTACACTGACAAGTTTCCGCAATTTAATCCCATTCAAACTCAGGTATGTCATTAACACGTGATTATGAAATTAATAGTAAAGCTTTTATTTTATAATTTCAAAAAATATTTTATTTTTAAAACTAGGTATTTAATGCTGTTTACAACTCAGATGACAATGTATTTGTTGGTGCTCCCAGTGGTTCTGGTAAAACCACTATTGCTGAATTCGCAGTTCTTCGGCTTATATCTCAAAATGCTGAAGGTCGTTGCGTATACATGGTGAGCAAAGAAGCCCTTGCAGAACTCGTCTATATGGATTGGATGTTTAAATTTGGCAAAAGTCTTGGCAAGAAAGTTGTACTTCTCACTGGCGAAACTGGGACAGATTTAAAACTACTTGCTAAAGGTCAGATTATCATTACGACTGCGGACAAATGGGACGTATTATCCCGTCGATGGAAACAGCGTAAAAATGTTCAAAATATTCAGCTATTTATTGTGGACGAATTGCAACTTCTTGGAGGAGAAGAAGGACCTGTTCTGGAAGTAGCTTGTTCCAGAGCTAGGTAAAACATAAAATGAAATAATAATTATTTTTAAATAAATAATTGCATAAATTACTCTTAAACATTTATTTGATAAAAATGATTATTTTTTTACAGGTATATATCTTCACAACTAGATAAGCCGACTAGAATAGTGGCTTTATCAAGCTCTTTAGCTGATGCTAAAGATATAGGTCAGTGGCTAGGTGCTCCTGCGGCTGGTACATTTAATTTCCACCCTTCAGTGCGACCGGTACCTTTAGAAGTTCACGTGCAGGGCATAAATATGACTCACAATGCATCGCGGCTAGCTGCTATGGCTAAGCCAACGTATAATGCAATTCTTCGACACGCTTTAAGAAAACCAATAATCATTTTCGTACCGACACGGAAGCAAGCAAGATTAACTGCTTTTGAAATTTTGACCTTTACGGCTGCTGAAGGGAAACCAACGCAATTTTTCCACGCCGAAGAATCGGACATTAAACCTTTCGTGGACCGAATGACTGACAAAACACTGAGAGAAACATTAACTCAAGGAGTAGCTTATTTGCATGAAGGGTTATCGGCGAATGATAGAAGACTTGTTGAGCAACTGTTTGACAGTGGAGCTATACAAATTGCTGTAGTAACCAGGGATCTGTGTTGGAGTCTTTCAATCTATTCATACCTTGTCATAATCAATGATACACAATGTTACAATGGAAAAACTCATGCTTACGAAGATTACCCTATTACTGACGTTTTGCAAATGGTTTCTCGTGCAAATCGTCCTCAAGAAGATGATGATGCAAAATGTGTTTTATTATGTCAAAGTTCGAAGAAAGATTTTTTCAAAAAATTCTTAAACGAACCTTTGCCAGTTGAAAGTCATTTAGATCAAAAGCTTCACGATCATTTCAATGCCGAAATTGTTACAAAAACCATAGAAAATAAACAGGATGCTGTAGATTATTTAACTTGGACATTTTTGTACAGAAGACTCACGCAGAATCCAAATTATTATGGATTACAAGGTGTAACTCACCGACATTTATCAGATCACTTATCAGAACTTGTTGAAAGTACTTTGAGTGACTTAGAACAGGCCAAATGTGTCACAGTAGAAGATGAGATGGATGTAACACCTTTGAATCTGGGAATGATAGCTGCCTACTATTACATAAATTATGCTACAGTAGAAATGTTCGATGGTTCATTGAATGCTAAAACGAAGATTAGAGGTTTGTTAGAAATTATCTCGGCCGCAGCCGAATATGAATCTATTCCTGTACGACAACGCGAAGAGAATTTGCTTAGAAGTTTAGCAGCTAGATTACCACATGCTCCACAAGCTCAAAGAATGGCTGACCCTCACGTAAAAGCCCAACTTCTTCTACAAGCTCATCTTTCAAGAATTCAGCTAGGACCTGAATTACAGAAGGACACGGAACTAGTTCTTAACAAAAGTATCAGGTTAATACAAGCCTGCGTGGATGTATTAAGTTCATCAGGTTTGTGTTAAATTCTATTAATCTTGTTTAATATGCAATTACAAGAATTCATTATAATTAGTAGGATTTCTGCTAAAAGATAATTATTTTTTGTACATTTTAATTATTTAATATTTAGTTTTAATAAATTATTTCTAACTATAAATTTTAGGTTGGTTGGCACCTGCGGTTGCAGCTATGGAATTAGCTCAAATGGTCACTCAGGCTATGTGGTCGAAGGATTCATATCTCAAGCAATTGCCTCACTTCTCAGCTGATGTTATTAAACGTTGCACCGACAAAGGCGTGGAGACTGTATTTGATATAATGGAATTGGAAGATGACGTGCGCAATCGACTTCTTCAATTAACAGAACAGCAAATGGTAGATGTTGCGAAGTTCTGCAATCGATATCCAAATATTGAAATGGCTTACGACGTCCAAGATAAAGACAAAATAAGGCATGGTGATACCGTAAATGTGGTTGTTCAGCTTGAACGCGAAGACGAAGTAACTGGACCAGTTGTAGCACCTCTGTTTCCACAAAAAAGAGAAGAAGGTTGGTGGGTTGTCATTGGTGATCCGAAATCAAACCAATTGTTATCAATCAAGAGATTAACACTTCAACAAAAGGCAAATGTAAAATTAGACTTTTTGGCACCTGCTCCAGGACAGCACAGCTACACGTTATATTTTATGAGTGACGCGTATTTAGGTTGTGACCAAGAGTATAAATTCACAATCAACGTCGGAGAGTATGAATCTGATGCTAGCTCCGGCTCTGAATCAGATTAAAAAGATGTAATAATTGAATACTTGTATATATTTTAGGTTGTAAATATAGGTTTACTTCTTTACTTTATGTATTCTTGAAAGTAATTTAATAAATTTCTTAAAATATTCTATATTCGTTGTCTTTTAAATAATTTTGTAATGTACTATTTTATTAAATTTATATGATTATAAAGGTAAACAATTTAGTGAAATAAAATTATAAATTTTTTTATAAAAAATCAGCTAAAGGAGTATTAAAACTAATTCTACTAATTATTTGACAATTATGTGCCATAATTCCAAATAATTGCCTTAATTATGTAACAGAATAAAGCAAAATGAAGGACTGTCAAAAAAATCGATAGTTCTTGACAATATTTCAAAAATTATTAATTGATTAGCTAACTTTTAAAATATGCTATAAGTAGTTCAAATAAATAATTTTTTTAATTTACACAAAAGTTCTTTCATTTAAGAATCTGCTATATTTTCAATAAAATAAAAGTGAATTACTTTCTAATTGAAAAACAATCGATGCTTTAAATATTAATATTAATATTAGACCAATTATTATGCAGATAATAATGTTAAATAGATTATATAGATTTTCATTATTTACAAATAATGCGTTGAAGTTGAATGGATTTTAAAGATTAAATGATTTACAATATATCTCTTAATTTTTTATAACGCTTATCAAATCAGAAAGTATTCCTATACTAAATTGTGGTACATCTGTATTAATCAAGTCTATAATTTCTTGTACATTTTATATTTTTAAGGTTCATTTAATTTTGAGTATAAAACTAATTTTGAGTATAAAACGTCAAAATTTTAAAATTACATATATTAAAAATAATTATGTTTTAAAAGTAATAAAAGAAATTAATAAAACATTAATAATTTTTAAAGTCAGAGTCTTGAAAACTAACGCAAATTTAATTCAAGGTTTCAATTGCAAAAGATGTTGACTTGTGACATCATAATGGGTGCAACAGAGTGTTTAGAATTCAAGTGTCTGCTAAATAAACCAAGAATAAATCGCTAATTGAATGAAAACACGCTTGAATTTTATTTTTTATAATCATCTATTTTAGCTTTACCGTACTAAATAATTTCTTTTCGGCAATGTATATTTCATTGTAATATTAATAATAAAGAAATATGATACATAATTCTTAGAAGTTATTTCTAGGCTTAATTAAAATTATATAAAAAATGTAAAGCTATTATCAAATGCAGTGACTAATGAAATGTAATAATCACCTTGATTTACTGCAGATTAATTGAAATGCCGTAAGCGATATTATATGTAAAATATACGGAATATCCAAATGATTTAATATATTTCACCTGTTTCAACTTTAAAAAGTATAAAAGTAATTGGCAATTTTACTATTTGTCATTTTTAAAATGGTTACAGTCAGTATTGTTACCCTTAGCCTTTT
Organism: Ormyrus thymus; assembly: GCA_035582935.1. NCBI lineage: Eukaryota > Metazoa > Arthropoda > Insecta > Hymenoptera > Ormyridae > Ormyrus > Ormyrus thymus. The sequence continues at coordinate 10,592 of JAWWEM010041652.1, forward strand.
GGCCTTTATAGAAGGTAATGTTTATAAATGTAATTTAATAATCTCGCGTGAATATATTATATGAGATCTCATCTGAGATCCCACATAAATCTGATATGAATCTCATATAAATCTCATATAATATTTTCACACGAGATATTTATAAGAAAGATATTGTTATTATTTAATTTATAAATAATACGAATATACAACTTTTGTGAGAAAATTTAATTTGCTTCCTAAGGGCGACTTGCTAGTCCATTCAATGCTGAGCCAAGCATAGTCAATGGGCAACGAGCATCTCTAGGTGAATTCCCATATCAGGTAACACACATATTCATGCACAATATATAAGTGTTTATCGTTTTAATTGTAGGTGTAAGTTATAGTGATTTTAGTACTTAAAATTCCGCCAATATTTTTCATACATATTTTTTCGCAGATTTCTCTTCAACAAAATGGGCAACACAATTGCGGCGGATCTATTTTAAATGAAAATTATGTTCTAACTGCGGCTCACTGCGTTGACAAGTAAAAATCATACGTATTTTGCCATATTTTGATAACTAAAAATAGACTCCTTAAGATTTTTTGTGTGAATTAAAATTATACAATTTTTTTTTCGATTCAGCCACTTTCAAAATGGTTACTTTTATACTTTAAAAAATATTAAGAAAGGATATACTATTTTCAATTTTTCAGCATTTAGCATTTTTTTTCTTCAAAACGGGCTTTAACTAAAAACTAGTTCTTATTTGAAACTAATTCTTATAATATTAGTATCTTTTTGGTTAAAATAAAAAGCAACAAAATTTTCGAACAAAATTTGTTGAAAAGTTAAACAAATAATTAATCTATTTGTGTTTTAAATAATTTAGCAGGCCAGCTTCGAATCTTAAAGTCGTGGCTGGAACTATCGACTTAAATAATGTGGGCGGTGGGGGTTCTTCGCATACAGTTACGCACGTAAAAGTACATGAACAGTACTCACCCGGAGATAGTTGGAAAAATGATATTGCTTTGTTAAAAGTAAGATAACGTTATAGAAAAGTTCAAAATTATTTATAAAAATTTTGAGAAATAATAAAATTTTATTTGCATAACAGAAAAAATAATGTTTAGTTTAATCAAAATTATTTTAGGTAAATCCTCCATTTAAATTTAGCTCTACATTAGGGCCTCTTCAACTTCCGGGACCAATTGAAACATTTGCTGATAGACAAGCTGCAGTAGTATCTGGATTTGGAGCAATGGGCGTAAGATTTTACTTATAGTACGATATCAATTACGTAATTACGGCTTAATTCGTGCGCTTTTCTTATAGGTAAACGGCCGACCGTCGCCACAGCTATTAAAAACAAATGTTAAAATTGAAAATCATAGTACTTGTCAAAGGAAATTCTTTGCAAATAGAATATACAATACAAATTTGTGCACTGTCAATATTAATACAGCAACAGGTTTTTGCAATGTGAGTATTTCGTGATAAAACGTTTTTTTTACCTAATGTACATTTTAAATAATAATTGTTATGTATATATTATTTATTTTGGATTCATAGGGCGACTCTGGTGGACCATTAACTGTTAATGGAAAAGTTGCTGGCGTTGTTTCATTTGCTCTTAATAATGGTTGTGCTAATTTAGCAAATGAATCTCAAGTTTATACACGCGTCTCAGAATATATTAAGTGGATATCTGATAACAGTAACGGAAATAATGAAAACAACGACAATGTTGATAACAATAATAATAATAATGATTGGGAAAATGATAATAACAATAATAACAATGATAACAATAATAACAATGGGCCAAAAAATCCAACTCAAGAATTTCAAGAATGGCTAAATCAACAAAATCAAAACGACAAGGACTGGCTGCCGAATTTGCAACAAAAATATCAAGAATGGTTACAAAGTGTTGGTTAATCGCTATTTAATTAATTTTCTGTTTTTTATTCTCCAGTTTTGTATGTAATGAAACGAAAAATTTAAATGAATATAATACATATTATTTTTATAATTTAAAACTCACTGTCGTTTCCTTATTAAGAAGCCATTGCAAGAAAGCTTGCAAAGTCTTTAGAGCTCAACAAATTATAAGTTAAAATTAGGTCATTTAATATTAATATGATTCATCAGCTGTGAGCTTTTAATTATATACTTAAACTGTTTTGAAAATATTATTACACCAACTATTACAAACTAGCGTCCAAGTAAAACAAAAAAATAATTAATAATAATTAACTGCAAAAATAAAACTGAGCATCTACATCTTATAAAAATTGTTCGCCATATCTTTCATTTTCTCAAATGACAAAGAACGTGTACACGAATAATCCGTAAAAATAAACGTAAATAAAAATGCAGCATCCCCTAACAAGCAAAGCTTTTAAAGACGCAAGTTCGTTAGGAGAGCAGCCGGAGGGTCGGCGTCGTTTATTAAAGACACCAAAGGAATAGCAATGAGTCTGGCCACAGGCGAGCACCATCTACTTGCTCCCGCGCGCCGATACGCACACAGGCGCACCTTTGCTTTTTCGTGCGCATACAGGTATTACACGCCGTGCTCCCTCGCCTCATAAAACCTCGCAATTACGATATAAATCATCGTTGATTGCTTCGCAATATGGCGCGCGAGCTTTCTCGCGTTTTAGCATATTGCTATAGTATTTTCCGCTGCCTGTTCTTCCTCCCGCATCTTGCCTGGAATTCAGGCCGTCCTGCCTTTTCAGATCTATTGTTTTGCCGACATGTATATTGCGTTTTATGCTGATTTTTTTACCAATTTGAGTTTCCTCTTGAAACTTTTGTGGAATATAATATGCGAGTGCTTAACCACTTTGGTTAATTTAACGTTTTATTAGTTAACAACACTGAGAAATTTTTTTTTTAAAAATTAAGATTTTTTTTTTAAAAATTACTATTTTAATGGTACTCGTGGGACACA
>JAWWEM010041663.1:0-13521 GCA_035582935.1 Ormyrus thymus
AATCGTTTTTTTTCTTCTCATATCTCAAGTTACGATACAGAATAGTAATTTTTACTCCTTTTTTTCTCTCAGTGTAGCTTCGGGGGTAGAAATGTACGAAGCGCGTGCCACATCTAAATTTAAATAATTTAAATAATACAGTGCAGCATACATGAATGCCGAGGTTTCTTTTCATGTAGCAATATTAGCTATTCTCTGCCGTACTCTTGTTAAGATTTAGTGTACTTCGTCGGCGGATTATTTACGTATAGGCATTGAAAGCGGGCATTCGAGAACGGTAGTCTGAAAAAACTGAAAATTTTCGAAAGGCTATCCACACGTATATAATACCTGTCAGCGTTTCCTCCCCAAAGCATTAAGAAAATTAGTAAATCAACAACTTAGGCGTGTCAAAATAAGGCGAAATTCTTGTCGTTCCGCCCCCAACAAAGACTTCATCACCAATACTCCACGAATCCCATTTACAGGAGCAGTTCATTGTTCCGGGCCGCTAATAGGCCAGCTGCTTAGCCCCCGGAACCCGCTTAACCCGCCGGCTAATTTAAAGAGGAAGAGGAATCGCTGCTTCCTCCCAAATATTAGGAAAAATATTTATAAGATTTGCCGCGGACAATGGGGCTATTAGCGGCGATTAGGGACTTGCGGCGCGTGCGCCGATCCGATTTTCGCCGCTGCTTAGCTCGCGTGGCTGGACCCGGACGAAGAAGGGTTGTCGGCCGGCTGGGCAAATATTTATCGCAATTACCAGGCCCCGGGAGCGGATTTTCCCTCTCCATAATGCATCCCTTTATGAGCTTTCTCCTCGCAGAGAGGACCGGAAGCACGCGACGATCGCTGCGAGACGCCTTTACGAATTGCCCGCTCGGAATAATAACGGAAGATATTGTGGCGAGAGCTGTCCTTTTCAGATTTAACCTCTCTCTCTCTCTCTCCTTTATGTCCCGAGAAAGGATTGGAGCATAGCTCGTTGAGCAGCGAGCGATTTTTTTCTTTATTTTTCATTCAATTTTCGAGCGCCGATTATTAGGGGCCCGTGAACGCTTTTGCTTTGCTGCACGTTGCGCTCGAGATTTAAGAAAAACTATTGTCTCCGGATTTTTCATTCTTAAATTACGTCATTAGTTCCACTGAAAATTTCTTTGGACAAAGAAAATTACTGCTATTTATACAACGTTTTAAATGTGCATAAGTGCTCATACTTTATGCGTAAATTCCGTAAGTTCAAAAAGATAATTTTAGTACTCGCAGCAATAATCCAGCTGCCGCGCAAAATATGTTTACAAATCCAATTTCCATTCTATTTTAAGGATTCAACGAACGCAAAGCGCAGCATCCCAATAACCGCTACTTTATACCCTTGAAATCTCCCTTATCGCACCTCGTTCTCGCGTGACTCCGGCCAATGTCGAGCCCTCATTTTGCTTCCGTTTTCAGCATCCGCCAGCCCAACTGTATCCTCTCCACTTACTCTCGCGGCATAAATCTACTAGGTGGCCCGAGCACTTAGCGCATGCGCGAACCCTCGCAATCGAGGCAAGATCGTCGCGCACTGCACTCGCGCTTAATCAACGTCCTTTTCTGTTTTTTTCTTGCCGCCGAGGGGGGAACGCAATTAAACCGGGCGCAATTACAAGGGCCCGCGGGGAGGGAGGCAAAGCATCTGCGCGTCTGTTGATACCGCGAGCCGATAATCGGCCGGAACCCGGCGCGTTCTAATTACGCGCGCTCCTCCGGAGCTCGTAAACATTGGGAATTTTCGAGCGCGGGCGCGTTATCTGCTTAATTGATCAGCTTTTCAATTGAGACGTCGCTCGGCGGCGCGGAGAAATCGCGCAAACTGCCCCGCGCGCAGCTCGAGACGGGGAGGAGAGTGCTGTAAATTTCGACCGTTCCTGAATATTCACGAGTCTTAATCGGCGTATTTTGACAGGGATATTAACGAGCCGAAGGATGGATGCCGGCGATCGCCGATTCGGGTTAAAGGCTTATTAATTTTTCATGATTTGGGGCTATCGATAATTTCGGAAGGCTGATTTACAATTGCCGATAAAAGTGTTTGTATATATAAGCTCGGGATCCTTTATTAAAACGAATAAATAAAGTTACCGCGCGGCTTACAACGATAAGAGTTAACGTTAAAAATAACTGCTTCTTTTATTTATATATCGGCGAATACGCGGATATTTGCATTTTGCGGGCACGGCGATGATTTATCGGTGATCGAAAAATGCGCGGCGATATTATTAGCCAGGCTATATTAAAAAATCAGAATTAAAATATTCCTGCCAAGTTTATGAACTATAATTTATTTCGCAAGCTGTATTCGGAGATTTGAGAAGCAATATTTTACGCGATCGAAGGCCTAGTCAACATTGCGAAACAGTTGGCACTTCTGAAATGCTCGTGGAATTAATCTAGAAGAATGTGGCGGAGAGTATTAGTAGCTGTCGTCGTCTATTTTATGTTCTATAAAAATTTGCCGCCACAGTTATGATCATCACCTTTGATTATTGCAATTCCTCCGCGTGATTATTATTTCCATAATTATTATGCAAATCTGGCTTAGTAAGATCCTTTCGATTTTGTCAATCATAAGAAATTATTTTGATTTGACGTGTCAAAATGGATGCTCGAAATATCTCAAACTCGTTGAGAAATAATTTTATCCAAAAGTTCAGTTACAAACCTGTTCAATTACATCACTCAATTCTGAGGATTACCATTTTACGCGTTGATTGTAAAATTAAGTTTCGAGTTCAGGTAAGATGTATATCTGTTTACTCATTATCAACTAAACTCCGCTACATTAACATGTCATTAATTTATTATTCTCCGGCATGAAAAAATTTGTCTAAACAAGTAATTTATGTTCTCCCTGAAAAACATGTTTTCGTACCTGGCGATATTTTAACTCATCAAATATTTGTCTTCTTTGTGGCAATACAATGTGATCAACAGAGGGCAACTTTGCAATAAAAGAAGATTGTGGACAAATCCTATTCACCGGACATCTTAATCATCGCTATTCTGTACATCGGGGAATTTATGTGAATTCGGTCTCATGCATAATGCAGTGTGAGAGCGCAATAGCAAACGGGAAATCCACTTTTCAGAGGTAATGTTGTCGTTAAAAGAGTAAATAATTACTTGCTCGAAGGCTGATATCTTTATAAAGAATAAAAAGATTTTACATTTATTGATCCAATAGAGTTTAAGGAAATTCAGAGTTACCACATGAAGAGGCAATTATCAAAGCGAAGTTTTGGGATTTTAAATGATTTTAACGACTCTCCTTAGCATGTAAAGAACTAAAATTTCGACTAGGAAGGTGCTAATAAATTAAAGGCTTCTTCGCGTAAACAGACAAATTAAAGACTTCAGAACTGAAATACTGTCATTTTTTACGTGCATTAGATGAAACGGTACTGACCATAAAAATTACATAAAAGTAAATTTATTACTTACTATAAGAGAAACTGTCTCCAGACTTATTTAAACGATTACACTTAAGCGCATAAAAATTCCTTGTAGTCAAAGCTGCTTAGCATATTTTCAATCTTCTTCTAAAGCAAACCGGCCTGTAATTTCAATTTAAAAAATGAGATGACGCAACTTCAATTATTTGTATTCATTAATATTATTATAATACTAGTCGTGAATTTGCACACGCGGCAACAATCAATCTTTGCAGAATGACAGAAAAGGACGATTTTTACCAACACACATTACACACTCCCCCCAGGTGTAGTACAGCCTCGGAGCAGCGCCGCTTCTCATCTTACCCATAGCAACCGGGCATTTCTCCGAGTTTATTCACTGAGTCGATCGGCGCGTCCGATCTGCGCGGCCGACAGCTAAAAATCCGCGGAGCAGATGCCTCTCCCTCTCTCTCTCTCTCTCGCTCGTCTAACTCGACGCAGCCATTGGCCTCTTATACCTTCGCAGCAAGTATACATATAATAGAAAGAGCGACTGGCAGCTCGGGAAGATGGATCACCGGCTCGCTGAGCGCGTCATCAAAGCGCGCCAATCCCGTTGCCGCGCCGGATAACTCTATTCCGCGACACGCTTCTGCGCCGCGATCGGTATTTTGTTCCTACAACGCGTCCGAGAGAGATTTCGCGCGACGATTTCTGCCGCGCGGAACAAAACCCTCGCCTCGTGCGCGAGCCTTTTTCTTTCGAGCAGATCGCTATCGCCGAGAGCTGTTCTTTGGCTTTTGCGAGAGTAGCTTGTTGCCGTTTTTCAAGCTTGCCGATATTTTAATCGAGCGCGCGGGTAAGGTCTATTCCATTGTCAAATCTTTTATTCATGACTCTTTTTAAAGCGTTTTAATGGAATGCTAGACGGTAAGGGTTTATGTGTTTTCTACGGGCTTGACACAGATTACGACACGTGTCTTGTCAAAGTGTCGAGAATCTGACGTTGTAATTTAGTATGGTAAACCTTAAGTTTAATAAAACAAAAGCATTACGGAATACCGTTACAAATTATTCGTGTATCTTTCTTTGAGTCGAAGTCGCTATTCAAATGTAAATTAAAAAGTAAAAAATGTTCTCGCTGTAAAGTAGTAAAAACTATACTTTGAACATTACATAAACGTGCGGAGTGTGTTAAAAGAATGCCTTTGTTTTTAACGTTTTGACTTAAAAAGTCCTCTTAAATTTACGTCAGCTCACAAAACACATTAGCGCAGCAGTCTAGAAAAACGCCATGTAAATTCACGCGAAGGATAAAAATCAGGTAATTAGCCGCCTAAACATTCGCGCGTCCACGTTGACTTAGAGCCGAGCGGCGGAACCACCCCGAAATTTGACGAATGCCAGCATTGCGCTCCCATCGCGATTAGACGCGGGTAATTTGTAAAGCGCAAAGTGGCAGGGGGCGCCTCTCCTAATCCTCGAAATCGCGATTAGCATAACGAGAGCGTTTCACGCCCGATATTTTTTATCGGCACCGGCCGATCTAAGCGCGAGCATTAGAGCTAGGCGCTCGCGTGCGCGCGCCAGCCGCGTAGCTACAGTCGTCATCTGCGCTTGTTCCGTAATGCTTCCTGATTGCTTTAATTGGCGGGGACGCGCTGGTGTCCGTCGATATGCAAATGCCCGCTGTGTCGAGGTACTCTGCGAGGAGTTGGCCAGTTTGTAATGGAAAAGATTAGATTTCGCGATTTCTTTATGGTGTTTTTACAGTAGCTGGATGTGCTTGAGAAGAGGCGATTTCAAGTATATTATATATAGGTATGATAGGACAAACTTGGTTTCAATAAACATTATTTTTACTTTTTCTAGCAGAAATTGCGCTATTCTAAAATTACTAATTGTAAAAAAGAAAATATATAACATTTCCACGCAGTAAAAGGATATATAATTAAATTTCCAGAGGAAAGCTTAACCGGTCTTTAGCATATTTACCCTTATTCCATCTAATTTTCTGTAAAAGAAAAACGGGAAACACGAAAGACTTTCCGTTCAACATGCAAATGAATAATAATGCGAATGACAATGTAAAATTTGTCATAGTCTGTAATTTGAGCAGCTTTGACCGTTAATGGAGATTGCTAGAGATAGGAGGCAGCGGAGCGTTTACTAAATTGCGTTTATGTAGCGGAGAGGCTTCGGGCGCTCCGTCCCTATGCTAATGTTTTCTGCTTTGCGCTTTACATCGCGAAAGAGGAGCTGCTCCCCCTCCCCTGGAAGGACACTTAACTTAATATGAATTTATGCGACTGGCGTACTGTTCGCTTTACTAAAGAATATATACCCTGTTTGTGGCGCACTCGGTCAACTTCTGTATACTATCTTCTCTATCTTGCAAAAATAAATTCATTGAAAAATTAGATTGCTCAAGTTTTATTTGTGATAATTTCAAATTTTTTTCAATACTCGATTCAATAAAGATTTGCATCAAATAAATCAAACTCTTTACTCATAGTACAAAAGAGAAATTAATTATATAAGTTTTGCATATAACGAAGAAAATTTGCTTACAGCTTAATTGAGAATTAGACTCGAAGCAGACTTTATCTAAGGACATAAATATAAATTAGCAGTGCTTACATCAGCAATTAAGAATTTAATGAAGAAACGGAACAAGTTCGTACAATCTCGAAGTCCATCGGTGCACATATGATTAATTTGCTTGCGGCGCGCCTCAGCGAAACCCTTTCTTTTTTTTACAGCGGAGGGGGAAAAACGGCGGGCGCGCACGTAAGCGAATCGCAAAAGAATCCAACCGATCCGACTCGGAACTCGGCAGCGGCTGCTCGCGATCGCAGGGGAGGTGTCGCGTGCCGTCGCGCGACATGTGCGGCATTGCGTACGCGCGTACATTGCACGCCGAGAGCGCACGGCGCCCGGACCTTCTGCCCCCGTCCGCCACTTCCGCTTCCCTCTCTTTTTACGCGCTTAATCTCTCGTTTGCGCAACGCTTTGGAAGGACGCGGGCGCTCCTCCTTGCGAAATGTTTATTTCGTCGGTTAATTAGTAACGACTGCGCGCGCGTGCCGCAATGTTTTACCTTACCCCCTTTGTCGAGCAACTGGAGGGATTATTTCGCGATTATTTAATTAAGTTTGTCATATGCTACTCTTGCTCTGTACGGTGGGAATAAAGTGCTTTTGCGCGCGCGCGGTAGAAATTTTCGGTAAAAATATCTTGGAGCTAGCTTTCTCCCTGCATTAAATGTACAATGGTTGAGGCTTTTTAATTATTTTAATTTGTTAAAATATTCAATTGTAAATGTATAAATATTAATAAAATGAAATTTGTTCGAAAAGAGTATATACTAAAATGAAAATATAACCAGGCAAATCGTTCCATTTAGTTGATCGAATTATATTTACAGTATCCAATATCGCCAGTGGCACAATACCTGCACGCTGGAGTTTCTGAAAAAGACCTCTCGAAATTCGCATGAAAAGTAAACTAGCAATAGAGCTGCACAAAAGCCCGCTCTCCCCCCCCGGAGCAATTAAAGCAGCGGAGCGACTCTGCTTAGGATCGGTTTGGCACGGTTTTATTGGGTTATCGAGGGCGTGCTCGAGACGAATCGAGACGCCGACGAGCGAGGACATAGGGGAGGCCTGCTCGCGGCCCCGTCATCGATACGTCGCTCGCAGCAAAAGTAGCCGGCAGCTCTGCGGGATCATTGATACCCAATCAGCCGTTCACGAGCCGGTTATTGTCGGAAAATAGTCGCCGAGGATTTCTCACACTCGAATCCCGGAATCTCGAAAATTCGCTCGATCACGAAACTTTAATGATCGGCTCGCATGAATATTTCATGAGAACTTTTCCTCGGGCTTCGCTGCACCTGCTTTCTTTCCAATCGTTTGCTTCTTCGATTCATTCTCCGATTGATTCCAAAGTCTTTTAGTACCAAGTACAATGTTTTCAACTATATAGTTTTTATTATCACAGCGTTTATTTTCAATACGAATTCTTAAAACTTACTTGAAGTACAAGAAGCAGAAATCGCTGGATCAGTACGGTCTGCGTAGAGTGGAAAAAGTACAAATGTTTTAGACACGTTTGTTTATACGTTTTTATTAAATAATTGGCCAATTACAAGTGCTTAGGGTCCGCATGAGTTCACCGCGTAAGTGGCCCTATCGCATGTAAATGATGAGTCAAACGCAGCGATACATCACTTGGTAATTGATGCTTCACACTCTGTGGATCCACTATCGGTTTTCTCATAACAAGGTCGAAAACTGGGCGACGAGCGCTGGATTTTCCCAGAGAGGCGACGACCAGCCTTATTACGATTAAGGACGGTGAGTAACGAGCGTTCGCTCCGCGTCGGATTCACGTCCTTAGCCGTCTCAGATTGAAAGTGGCAGTCAATATTATAGATGTAAATGGTTAAATTAAATAACAGGCGGAGCTCGACTTGAGAAGTGTCGGGGCCGTTTGATCAGCGAGCCTCCATTTTTTCACTTTCTACGGGACAATTAATGAATGCGGCGATGCTTGGATGAGGCATGATTCCAAATTATCAGATTGATGCTGTTTTTCAGGAGCGGAGACGGCGCGACGTGATTTTACTTATGACTTTATTAGCTTTGATCTTCTTGTTTCTCTATGAACAATAATCTAATTTAGGAAAATTTTATTTGATTCATTACTTTAGGCTGGTGCATAATTTTTTAAATTACAGAGAAGGGCTTGGAACTGTAATATTTATACGTAATTTATTTTATATGTATAATGCAGTGGTGCTATAGTATGATATTAATATAGTCAATATACTATAACTAATATAATAAACGAGCTAGAGTGCATTTTAAAGTTTCAGAAAAAAGCTTTCTCACTTTTAAAATATTTTTATAAAAATTTGCATTATCTCTTAAAGGAAGCAATTTAGAAAAAAGTTTTATAGGAAAAAATGTGTGCTTTCATAAGTACATGACGTTAAAATTAAAAAATGACGTTTTTTTAAATATGAGCGAAGCGGTGATGAATCATTTCTCGCAGGCGTATCGAATATTATTTTATTATATAGCTCTTTGAAAAATTTTCAAATGCCTTATTTAAATGATTGCCGAAAAAAGTCGAAAAAATATTTTAAAAGGGTTTTTTCACAAGCTTTAAAATGCATCCCGGCTCAGCTTTCTCTACTTCCATTAGTTCTCCAGATATAAAACGTCTAAGTTGTCATAAAATTTCTTAAAAGTGAACAAAAGCATCTTGAGGGGAGTGTATATGCCATATATGTAAAATATTTTTTATTAAAAAAGATCTTAAAATTTAATAACGTCGTGATGACCGTAAATAGCTGTAAGCTCACAGAGAACATTTTTGCTGTAATAATTACAATATTATATAGTCATTCGTACAAAATTACAATAGTTCTTTTTACAAAGTCCATCAACTATAATATTATAATCTGTGATCAAAATACTGTGCACTACTGCAATTTTCACGAAAAACTGTTTCTTCCTGTCGTGTCCGATGATCGAAAGACACTCAATAAAAATAATCCGCATTAACAGATGTACAAGGAGACAATTCAATTGCAGCGTATCGAGGCCAAGACAAAGAGCAGCGCAGCCAGCCAATCCCCCGCAACTCAACTCAATTAAGCAGCCGTCTAAAAAAGCTCGAAAGAAGTCCGCTCGCTTGCAATTGCCAGGAATTAGGAAACAAGCCGCAATTGATACAGATCTGCAGCACTTCCTTTCCCAACTCGGTGCTCCGTCGCCGCCGTCGCCGCGTGCATTGGGAAGCCGCTCGTCGATTGGTTCACACCGGCCCCCGAAGAAAAGCCGGCGATTAGGCGTTCCGCGATGCGCCATTCGGAGTCGCTCGAGCGCGCGGACCGCCGCGGGACGTCTTGAGCGAGCAACAAGTGGCCCCCGGGGCCAGTCGAGCTCGCCTTCTCGCATGCGATAATCGATCGAGAGCCGCGGAGACGCATTTCCCCGGGCCGCTCGCTGACTTTCCGTTTACTTGGCTTAACGCGATCTTTTAAGTCTCGGGGCTCGCTCTCCTTTGTTTTCGGTCTCTCGCTTCATCGGGCCGGATTTCGCGACGTTCGGCTACGATTTCACGACTCCTTTTTTCAGACGAATCAAAAGCAATTCTACGCTGCCCACTGAATTAATCGACTCAAGTATTTAGAATGCTGATTAATGAGTTAAGTGGCAGCTCGCGATGACTCTTTGGCCTTAACAGATCATTCCTTATAATTGAGCACGGCGAGTATTTACAAGATTTACAGTATGTACTCCTCTATTGAATTACTTCCAGCTGACGGCGTACTATTTCCAGCCTCTGCCCGTCTCAATTCCGAATAAATTTGATAAATACCCCTTTAAATCCCGGCAATCTTCCACAATAAAAATCCTACCACACCAATCCCGCACGCCCCATAATAGCAAAGAAGAAATTCCGACGGGGACCATTATCCGCGGCGCGCCTTGGCCAAAGGCAAAGGAGCGAGCGAACGTGATGAAAATACCATTACCCGCGGAAACGATCTGAATTCTCGCTCGTCGTCGGCGGCGTTATGACAAATAGCCGGGCGCGTTTTGAAAAAGGCCGCTTTGAGGGCGCGCGCGCGCGCCCGAGAGACCGGATATACATTCGGAAGAGTCGTCCTCTCGTGTTTGCTTTCGCCAAAGGCTCTCCAGTGATTAGTAACACCTCGCGAGCCGGCCGGCTTTGTGCCATTCGTATGCAAATGCGCGGGATCTTATTTTGCGACGAGCGCTTTGCTTTTCTCCCGAGCCGCCGCCGACGAGCCGACTATCTTTCTCGGAGAGGCCGATGCGCCGGGAGAATGTGGAAGACCTGCACGTATTGCATGGAGATTATTTATTTGAAGCAGCCGCGAGAGCTGATAAAAGGGAGCCGCGTTGTGGCCGATGAGTTATCCGACTTGATTTTCTTCGGGATTGATAATTTTCTCGTGGACGTTGTATGTTTTTGTTTATAAAAATCGCACGACTTTTTCAGTTTACCGTTTCTCATGATTGAACAATCGCTAATGACTTCATAATGAAATCTTGCAATGTCGTTGAGATTGATATGATTATGAATTTATTTTATTTAAAATGCAACGTAAGTGCATGTTTGAGTTTAACAAAAAAAGTTAGCATGTTTGCTAGAGACGTGATTAATCGTTATAAAAACTTTTTTTTTAGCTTAAACTCCTCTAATAATTTTTCCTTTAGCAATAATTAATTTTTTGCAACTTTCTGCAGAATGCTTGTTGTGATTCGAAATTGAAATAGTAGAAAACAGCTGTCACGTTTGTTGTCGCTTTTTTAGTATAATGATTGATCAGTCTATGAGTTCATGCACCGTCGTTTCGAAACAATCGATTCTTTATGTTCAAGCTTATTATTACATTTTGTATCCGCTTTAATTTAAGTTTCAAAATTTTAGCCAGTGAATAGGCCATAGTCGCACAACGTGTATGGTCGTTTTTTGTCGCACTGTTCTTAAATGCAGTACTAGAAAAATCTATGTAGAATATAATGTGAAAACTGCAATCATCATATATAAGAGCTTAAAACTTTTGTTAAAAATTTATGATCATTAACAAGTCCTAAGTATTAATTTTCAGAAATATTACGTCATTCGGAAACATGCCTTGATTCATCTTGTGCGTAAAAACATTTTCTAAAGTCTTATGAAAATGCAAGACCGTTATTGTAATTACAATATTAACAGTATTTATACATTCCTAAAACCAATTAGAGGTTGAAATGGCACAGTTGTCGCTTTTTTATACAACATCAACGGCCAACACTGCACTAATTTAAAAACTTACTACCGATTAGTTTCGCATCCGGCTCGCAAAGAATAAAGGGGTAAAAACTGGCGTCTCTTGGAAAGGAAGGAGCCGAGCGAGACTCGTCGTGGCGGGAATAAAAAAGGCCGGCGAGAGAGAGAGAGGTCGCGGCGCGTATGTCACGAAACAATGAGCGCGTTCTCGCGACGGCGTCTGGCGTCCATCTCACGCCATGTGTAGCGAGGCAGCGAATTAATATATCCGCTTTTTAATCCCAATGTAGAGAGCCCAAGTCCCGCCGAGGGAGACCGAGAAAACGAGATAACGCGCCGAGGGCCACGCGACAGGAAGACGCTCTTCTCTCCTCCCCCGTTTTTCTGCCTCCCCCTCCCCCTCCCCGCCCCGAGAGCAGCTGTATGTAGAGTTTCTGCGTGCGCACGCGTTATTTGCTGCTACACGCGCAACGACTGCGCGGGTAATCGCCTAATGACGCGGCTTGTTACCGCGATTAATCAATTAGCCGGGCCGAAACAATCCTGACCTCTTCTCAATTCTGGACGGTCCGCCGTTGCTGCCGGCCCCGCTCTTTTACATTTGTACGATTTTAAAAAGGAAGAAAATAATAATGCCTCCTTACGCCAATTTCGAATGCTTTACAAGCATTTAAATAAACAACTTTGTTTGTGAAGAAGCTTGGTGGTCATCCTAAAAGTCAGCCGTCGCTGATTAACATACCATAAAGGCAGCATAAATAGAGCGACGTTAAATGTAACGAAAAAGTTACTGGCACTTAGCTTACAATAATATTATTAATCATATAACAATTTAATCATTTAACAGTTCATAGTTAACGCAGTCTATGTATAAACACATTACAATCTAATTTCAGTTCAGTGCCCCAAATTTCAGTAAAAGACGGAAAAAATATTCAATAAGATATAGGCATTCAAAAATTTTTTTTAAATAAATAAAACATTAATATCTTTTGAATTAATAAGTTTCACAAGCTGAAAAACTGTGCAGCTCTAAATGTATAAAAGATCTAACGTTTCCTACAATTTCAATTACATTAAAGCTTTTTTACCCTCGTATTAAACAAAATAAAAAAAATGAGTCTTGAACGACGAATTCCGTTCAGTAGAAACTGAGATCCAGGCGCGCGCACACAGACACACACATACACACGCACGCGCATTCATGCAGATCTTTTAACAAAAAACCATATATTTTGATTTCTGATACCTCAAAATACATTAATTATAACATGTTTTACAACTCCAAAAATTACTATCATGAAGCTTCCTCTAGAAGGATGTAACGCAATTATAGCACTGCGTTTCCGCGTGTTTTCGCTAAGAACCTTAATATATCGCGTCACCGCTAGGCGGCGACCCATAACCCGCGACCGGACTATATACCGTTTGAGAGGCATTTATACCGGAAGTTGCGCTAAGAACATTAGTTCGTTTAGGAATTCTCTCCAGACGAGTCTCACTCGACCTGATCGACCCTTCCAAACTATAAACTGATCGCGCAGACGCCAGTCGTCTGAGCTGTGTTATCGGCGTTCGCTATTACGCCGCGCCAGATTCGTCTGCAGGTGTAATAGCTGTGTTCTTCTTTATTCTATATAATAGTAATTAACTTTTTTAACCAGCCCATCCGTCGGTTGTTTGCACAGGCGTCAGATTCCTCGTCCTTCCTTTTCTCCGTCGGCCTCAGCCAAATTTCTGCTTGGATTTGTTTACACAGGTCTTCCATGGTTAATACTCGAGTGTCAACCGTGGTTATTTGAACGATCAAACAAACTTACCTTAAGTGGTGTTTGATCGAGTAGTCCTCGCTCGAGTACATTGTAGTGTCCCTCCGGGGTGCTAATTGTTACACGAATTTCCCACGGTGATTTATTGCTTTTATCACTTTCACTGTCATTTTTATGTTCTTTCGATACTTTTTCTCTATTAGGCATTTTAATTATTCTTAAAATTAGAGAAAAACAAAAAACACAAAATCCTCTATTCGTGTGTGTTTTGTTTTAAGTCGATCGAATTTGAGCTAAGGCCTGCGTTACCTCACTTATTTCTTTTTTCATAATTGAATTGAATTTTACTTTTTTTTAATGGTAGGATTGAGATATTTGAATCGAACAAAAACCATTTTGAAGAGCATAAAAATATCTATAATTTCAGACAAAAAAAAGTTACTCTACCCTATTGAAACGATCTTATAAAAACTAATAAAATCTCATAGATTCTGGTGCAAAAACCGAATAGGTTATGC
>JAWWEM010041704.1:0-13517 GCA_035582935.1 Ormyrus thymus
ACCAGAGTTCTACCAAATTTTAGTACATATTATAGTAATTTTTCGGGATAGTGCAAGTTTGTCCTTCGATTACGATAGAGTATACTAATTTTTAATGAGATATTTTTCTCAGTGTAGCTTAAAATTTTACAATTTTTTCATAACAGTATAGGTGTAAATACTTTTATTTTAATTTCTTTTGCTTAAGCAAACATCGAGTCACAGATAATAAAATCTGATAGCAGCTAGTTTCTTGGTGCGTTTTAAGGGGCTACGCCACTGTAGAATTTTCAAAAAAACGACATTTTTTTGCTTAAAAGTTGGATCTTACAAATTATGTATCAAACGATAGAATGTCTAAATATCCAAATTTTCAATTTTGCCGCAGCGTCTCTCATGGTTATACTCCGAGCGCTGAAAACTTTAAACGCGTTTTACTCGAAACGGCTTTTTTTCAACTGGCCGGAAACATAACTCGAACAAGTCTTCGCTGATCGAGCTGAAATTTTAGAAGCATATTTAAAATTGCTTCCTGCAGCGACGTGCGTAGGACTGCGTCACGAACGGACTCGAAAAAAATATTTTCTGCACTTCACGACTGGTATTATAAATCCTATTTTACAGAATTTCGATTGACCTTTTTATTGCGCCAAAAAAAATCCCCGAAATATGACTCTATTTTTACGGGCTTTACAGTGGTGTAACCGCTTAATGTAGCTGCCTTTAAAAAATGCTAGAGAAATCAAACAGCATAAAATACAAACATTATATTGCAGACAGTTTGAATGCTTTAATATTATATAATGAATATTTTATTGAATTTCATATAGAATTGAATTGTATTATATTGCAAATAGTTTGAAGGCTTTAATATGAAAGATAATCAAATATATTATATTGAATTTAATACAGAATTACTGATAACGAGAAACCTTTCAGGAATTATTATTTATAAGAACAAATACCGGTATTAATTTACTCAATGTTTTAATACACAAGTCTCATAAATTTAATAAATATTAAAAAAAAAAAAATTGTAAAATACGCATCAGTTAAGCGCAGTGCATCAACCTGTATAAATTAAACCAAACTCAATCCAAGTAGTCCTAACGTTAAAGAGACCGCGCGGCTTCCTAATCCCTCGCTCTTTTAAACAGCCTTTTCTCGTAAACTAGTTTCCCCGAAGGGAAGCGAGGGAGATTGAGCCCTCCTCCCCTCTCGCTTTGCATATAAGCAGCCCAGACAAGAATGTACGCGCGAGGAAAGTTTTCCCGCTCCCGCGCAAGAGAAAGCAGCCTCGACTGCCGGTGCCTGCCAGCGGATGTCTCTGCGCTCGGTCGCATCTGCACTTAACCAAACCAATCCGATAAACACAATACACTCAGCCTCTCCACGCTGACGTGCACGTCAGCACAAGCAAACACGTACAGTTGCTTAAAAAAAAAAAGGAGAGGCGGAGAGCCAAGCAGTCGGATAATATCCTCGACAGATTATCTCTTGATGGCCCTCGACTCCGACGGCTTCCCTCAATTGGTTATACACACAAGACTTTTCTCGCCCGTCGTCGCCGCCGAGAAGCAGCGGCTTAATGCAAGGAAACGTATAAGCACGAGCGCTTAAACGGGGATACAACGAGCGCGCGTCCACCGCGAAAAAAGGAAACCGGAGCGTATGTGGATAAAACGGGAGCGACTGCAGGGGCCGGCGGAGAACGAAAGCGCGACAGCAAACTAGCCGACGACGGACAGGCGCTGCTGTGTATCCGAAGCGACGATGCCCCGGAGTAAAAATAATGGTCTCGCGATTTAAAAAATTATACTGCAATCTCTTTCCTTTCCGCGGCGTTTTTATTATGTTTTTTCATTTTTTTTTTTTTTTTTTTTTTTGCATTCTAGCTGCTTTGTAATAGCTCGCAACAAACTCTCAATTAGTGCGAAAATTAAATTTATCATTGTTTAAAAATTCTAAATGGAATATTTTATTGTTTCATTATTTGGCGCGGAAAAGTTTTTGTCCAATAATAATTCCACAGTAGCTTAAAATGTTTTCGTACATCCGCTTTTACGGACTGTGTGCATGCACATACATATTCATGGGTATAATATTTAAATTCACCGTACACATATATATTAAGTGTTTAATTTTTGCACATTCACTGCTTAAAATTACTTTTAACATTATCCTAAAGTACCGTGAGATTATCATAAAGAAAAAATAATTATCATCAAAAGTAAGCAATTTCAGTGAAATGATTAGCTCGCTAATCAGTCTCCCGCGAAAATGAAAATCTCCGCTTTCTGTAAAATTTGTCAAAAACGACTCTACAGTCATAAGCGTCGCCTTAATTGCAGGGAAAAATCAGCGATAAAAGGAGCTAAGCCAGCGAGACAGAGCGAGAGAGCGAGAGAGAGGCGAAGGGGTCCAAGCGCCGCGGCAGAGTTAAAAGAAGAGGAGTCAAAAGCAGGGTCGCATTCAGCGCAGGCAGGCGGACTGCTGTTGCTGCCGCCGCCGCTGCTGCTGCTGCGTCGTCGCATTTTCCCTCGGCGCGGCTCCCGTTTTCATCCGTCCACCCCCGCTCCTTGAGCTCTGGCGGCGGCGCCGCGGCCTCCCGTCTGTACTGGCGCGCAGCGGCGGCGGCGGCGGCGGTGGCGGCCGTCAGTTCTCCGCGAGCGAGCATCGAGCGAGCAGCGCTCCCGACAGTCAGAGAGACAGAGAGCGAGACGCAGGCGCGCGAGCCGCTACGTCGCACGTGTCGAGCCAGACCAGCACGTTACAGCGCGCATCCCTTGGAAAATGACCGCGGCGCTCGGCGATCGCTCCGCGGGCCCTAAGGAGCCTAGCCCCCGCGTCCCGATGTAAAATCGCGCCGCGACACCCAGCAAATCGGATTGGCGACGCTCCACCACCACCCCGTCCGTTCCTAATGACAGCCCCGGGAAAAGTGTGTGCGACCGGGTGCAAGTGAGAGTGCCGAGGCTCGAGCTCGTGCAAGTGGCTGCTTGAAGAACGATAGAGCCTGGATTTTGGCCGAAGGCCGCGCGAGCCTGTGACTGACGGCGCGGTAATTGAGCGCGGATTTCTGAGCTGTGTGAGTGCGTCGAAGGGGGGAACGGCGCGCGAGCTCTCGGAACGGCGCCAAAGTGCCGAAGATTAAGGTCGCTCCTGAATCTGCCGGCTAAATAGGTGAGTGCACAGTCGTTCGATGATAAGTTACTCCGAGCGGCTTTTGCTCCCTCCGGCTCTCCCCGTGCCGCCGCGGCCGCATCGGGAAGTCGTTGCATCTTTCATGCGGGGAGAGGGAGGATGAGGGAAGCTATCGTCTCGGCTCCGAGGCTTTGGCGGCCCTCCCTTTCAGTGCTCATTTTTGACGTGCCGTCGCGAGGAGGATTAGCATTGGTGAATTTGAATTCCCGTCGGCCTTCTCGCGCCTCGATGTGCACGTCACAAAGCCGCGATTTGCTCTCGGATCGTGCATAGCCGAGTGGTATTGAGACTGGAATTTTCGAAACGGCGTTTCCCAGCCTTGACCAACGTAGGCGGCTTTAAAAATCGATAACGTTCTATATTGATACGAGTAAAAAGGCATTTAGATAAAACGTATTTGCGCCTGAAATTTTCTGCATTCGCTACTTGCTATTGGAATGAGAGTCTATAGTTTTTAATTATACTCGTTGCCTTAAAATTTAAAGCTTTTAAAACTTCAGTGAAAAGCAACGATTTTTAAATAATTTTGCGGATGCTTTTTTCATTAAAGATATTAAAACATGAAGCGCGCTCATTGTTAATAAATAAAAAAGTATCTGAATATATTTAAAATTTACATTATTTTAACATAAAAATTTATTTTACTGAAAAGCTCACCTTTACAGTATAAATGATGTTCCTATCACATTAAAAAAAAATTACAGTAAAATAAGAAGAGCATGCATCCACAACTTTTTTATCGATTTTAATAGAACGTCTAAAATAATACGGGAGATTCGATATTGTTTTAAAATAAGTAATTCTGGCCGCTTATATAATAAGCCTGTTAACAATAAAAACCATCGTCCATTCGATTGATTTCCATCAAAAAGCATTAAAAATAAACTATAGAAAAGGCATCGTAAAAGAATCCTTTTTTCAGCGATATTAGCGCATGAATTGAAAATGCTTTTCTGTTTCTTTCGCCTTTACTTGACCTCGTTTATATATACTTTACCCATATATATATGTGCTGTAAAAAATTATGCCTTTTTTCTATTTAGAATCTGAAATAAAAATAGATAGATATGAATAAAAACCCGTTAAGGAATTAATAATTATAGTTTTATTGTCAATACCACTTTGAACAATCACGCCCTGCAATTAATCCAGACGATTTTTCACTCCCCATTAATTGGATAACGCGGATAAATTTCATAATTATTGACTTTTCACAAGACTAATAAAATGCCCCGCTATTTTTCGATAAATTAGTAATTTAATGAACAAGTACGGCGCGTAAAACGACAACAGCAGCAGCAGCTGCCGCCTTTGAATAAGATTATCGCGTCGAGATCAGAGGGTCCGAGCCAGATTTATCGCGAAAAACTTTAGCGAGCTGTTCCATCGGATTTCCCTCGCCCACTCGAGTCGCTTGATTAAGCGTAAATATTTATTTGGATAATTTCGCGCCTGTAATCCGCATCGAGAACTCGGCGCCCGCTTCATTATGCAGGCGCGGGAATTTAAAGTTTCGCCAATTATTGCGCCGGAAAAGTATCCTAATGAAATGAGAAACTTTACAATCTAGACTCTGTTTGAAAATTAAAATGATGAATAATTCGTGTGTTTATACTTTCGAAACTAATTTCGAAGCTCGATCAGCGGCATCATAATCTTCGTAAAATTTAACCTTTTTAACAAACCTTCCTCGAAAGAAAAAAAGACTGCCCGGATCGTTTGTTAAATACCACGGGGCGCAGTTCCCTTTGACTTCACAGAGACGCGACGGCACACAGTAAGAAGCCGGACTATAAACTCGCGACTTTCGGTCAAAGGAGAAAAGGAGGAAGGGAAGGGGCGCAGCTGCCTTTTTTCTCTGCACCTCTGCGTGCTGCACCGCGAGCGCGAGAACTTTTGCCAGGCCTTAAATTAGCGACGCGAAAAATCCCGAGCGATTCGATAAATCCTCCGGGAGCGATAAGCGTTATATTATTTAACGGGATTTTGCAAGCGATCGGCCAAGCGTGTGATGCGCAGTTGTGATAGCATTCAGAGGCAAACCCATCCTGAACTTGCGCTTGTAAACAGGCTCGCGCGTATATGCGTTTGCGCACACAAAGCTGACCGCACATAGAGTCGGCGCTCTCGTCTGCGAAAAAGCGCGACGCGCGGGAAATGGCTCGGCGACGTACGCGTGTTTCGACTCTCGCTCTCTCTCTCTCTCTCTTTCTCTCCTGCGCGCTCACTTTCCGAGAAACGGTTACAAGGCACAGATGTTTCGGCTGCTCTCGACAGGATGAGGAAATTAGTTTGCGGCCGCTACACTTCCAGGCGACGCGCTGTCCGCTCGTAGCCTATGTGTGCTTGGCGGACCGTTTAAGCTGAGAAAGGGATATTTCAGTGGTACGCGATAGAAATTTAATTAAAATTGATGCACGGAGAGTGAATTCTGGCATGAGCCGCGGTCGCACCTGCACGTGCGCAAGTTCCACGGATTTTTGACGGCTCTTTCATCATCGCTCAATCGAATTTTTTGAATGAATTCCTCCGAATAAAGAAGCATTGTGGCCATTTATTTTCAGAGTGCTTTAATGCCTGTCGCCTAAGGGTTCCCAGAAATTGTTACCATTGAATGGATATATAATGATAATTTGACGCTAATGTCAGTAACACTTTTTTAAATAGAGGTGGAATGAAAGTTATGGTTACTCTGTCAACAATTAGGTTAATTTTTATTTTATTTCTAAGAGCCCTTTTCAAGGAAAAAAACTAAAACAATTATATTAATTAAGGCTTACAATTATTTAACCGAGCCAGTCAATAATCGAATTTACGAAATTTTGGTAAGGTTCGCAAGACTACACCTATTCAATATACTATGAAGGGGGGTATGACAATAATATTACGCAAGGAAATTACTACTACTAATAAAGTTTTTATACTCCCCTCTAAGTTTACGTGTATCCAGTTGTCTATTTATATTATTCTTTTCGGTATGTATAAAGCACATTTAAGATATTAGTAATTGCTTTTCATAGTTACTTTCAGAATCTATTATTGTTTTTTTTTTTCAAAATTAATTCTGTATTGTAACCTTCTGGACGTTTGTTCTAAGTATTTTTACCTGATATTTCTAATATATTATTTTATTTATTTAATGCTATTTCAATACGCGCTGTCATATTGAATAAGCCAGAAAAAATGCGATCGTTAGTAAATCAAGATTACGAAAACAAACCCTCTCCGAAGTGTCATTAAGACCTAGAAATTATCGATTGGCTCTGCGAGCAGACGAGAAAGGGGAAGATGGTCAAGAATGAAATAAACTGCTGAGAGCTGCTAATAACGAGCTTTTAATGCCGCATAATGACGTAAAAGCATTAGGCGATTGGTATGCGTGCCCGCGAGGGCGTGTCTCCTTCTCTAAAAGCATCGACAGCGTCGTCGTGATGCTCGTGAAATGTGTGAAACTTGGACAGTGCAGTGCCTCGCGCACAGGGCAAACATAAAAAGCTCGTTAATACTTCCGTTCGTCTCCTCCGCCGATATTAAACTGCTTATCGTGTCGTTAGTGACGGTAATGCGTTTACCGGCTGAAAAGAGCGAAAATTTACGTGGCGCGTTAAAAATCGCGCTCTTTTAATGCGAAAACCTGATCGTAACGCTTGCCCGTCAAGAAGTTCCGATTATGTAAAGAGCGCGTTTGGATTGGAGTATTTGACCTGCAAGTGCTTAAAAGCTTTAAAAATTTTATCGCTGTTGGTTGTCTTCTTTTTGTACGTGGAAAAGTTACAACAATTTGTAAAAGTTTAACAATTTATCATTGAAATTTTCGCTATTCATGTGTGAATTTTAGA
The DNA here is from genome assembly GCA_035582935.1 of Ormyrus thymus. Classification (NCBI taxonomy): domain Eukaryota; kingdom Metazoa; phylum Arthropoda; class Insecta; order Hymenoptera; family Ormyridae; genus Ormyrus; species Ormyrus thymus. The sequence continues at coordinate 7,023 of JAWWEM010041704.1, forward strand.
GTTCGAAAAAAGTTTTCTCTTGCAATAAAAGTCTGAATACTAAAATTTCCCTACAAGGCTAGGATTATTTTACTACAAAAGATATATTTAGTACAAAGAATATAATAAATATAAACCCTGGTAGAAATTGAAAACATTTTCAAAACATTTTTTGGCCAGTTTTTCATAAATGGCCAAAAAATACTCCATAATTGACCAATAAATGCTAAAATTTAATCTCAAAGCATTAAAAATGGTTTGATTTCTACTAGGGAAGATAAAGATTATTTTAATGTAAAGAATATATTTAATATTTAATACATTTATAAATTTATTAATTTTGCAATGCAAAACGGTTCTGGAAATAGATTATTTACCTCCCGAGATATTTTTCGCCCGAGCGAGGCGAGCCCGTGCAAAAAAAAATGGTATAGAATAAACATAATTATTGCATATGCGTTTCCCCGGAAATGGGCATTCATAGAGTATACATATTATGTGCATAATTAACCTATAAACTACACATCATTTTTTATTTACACGCAAAATGTGGAAAGAACAAAGCACAAAAGCAGAAAGCTTAGCGAAAAATTTTCTGCTCTTGTATTTTGTTTTTTTGTAGTTTATAGGTTCATTATGCAAATATTACGTATACTCTATAAATGCCCATTCCTGGGGAAACGCATATATGCAATAATTATGTATAATTCTATGTGTTAGTAACAGTAGAATTAGTTAATGCATAAAATCGTTTGTTCATTGAATTACGACTTTATTACCAGAGTTCACCAGAGGCCCCAATAATTAGCATAACGAGCGTCAGCGAGGGGGGGAGTCACTGCTGGTGCAAAAATTAAAATAAAAAATGATCCGCGAGACCTATTTTGTTTTGATGCTAATTTAGTTGTTGTGCACATATAATAAGAATCTTACAATTAAACATTGCGTTCAATTTAGTATTGGTAAGAGTTTCATAAAATGTGAACAACGCGTATAAACAAACCAATCCTGTTATTATTTTCCATTCCTAGCTGTTCGCTCAGCTACAAAAATTCTTCAAAGCATAAAAACCCAAAATAAGAGATTTATTTATCTATTTTCCAGCCTCTTTTGTATATACTTTTTAAAAAAAGTCGAAAGCATTGACGGCAGTCACCGGATCCCCGCGCGGCAGTAGAATTGAAAAGGAAAATTTAGCCGAGCGCAGCAACGTCAATCCAGAAAACAAAAAGCAACACACCAATCGACAAATATCCCAAGCTAGCGTAAACATGTGCACTCGTCCCCCCCCCCCCTCCCCCGCGCCACTTGCACACAAAGATCGCACGGCGACCTAACGGTAAACCTGCATACGTAGAAATCCCCCGCACTCCCTTAAAAAATAAACCGACAGAGGGGGCTTGCGAAATTTCGACCGAGCGCCGCTGCTCGCGCGTTACTCCATTGTGTGCGCGCGACCCCCGGGGCAGCTTTCCGCAATCACGAGAGCCGGGCGCGCGGGGGGGCGGGGGGAGAAAAAAAAGGGAAAAAAGAGAGAGGGGCGTGCGCACCGCAAGGCTCTAATGACGATCGATCGCCGGGCGCGATATCGATCGATCGGCGAACAACCCGAGTCGCCTCTCTCCAGCAGGTGTAACACAATGGCCAAAGCGGCTAGTCCCTCTCCTCTCGTGGAGGTCCGGCACTTATGCCCCCGTACGTCGTTTGATTAACAGGACCGAGCGGTTTCGCCGCGCTGCTTCTGACACTCCCGTTTCGCGCCGTATATTAATCCGCCCCCTCCCCCCCCCCCTCCCTTACGCGCGCGCTCCCGACCCCCACCGGTCATTATCCTCTGCACCCCATTTTCAGCGGGCATGTTCCGCGCCCACCCCCTTCGCACTGCGCGGAAAATCGAATCGGGCGCGCACACCCCGATATTTTTTTCCCCCGCTGCCAGACACGCCGCGCTTCGCGAATACTTTGACAGGATCGGCGCGGAGCGTCGGAGGGTTGCAGTCGATTTCGTCGCTGCGCATATTTTAATCTTTGGATTGCGAATCTGCTTTCATTCTGGGGGAGGGGAGGGAGGGGGAAAGAGCGCTTTTATGTCAAGTCAGTTTTTGATATTTTTTTAGAATTAGCTTTTGGAAAGTTTCGGCAGAAATCTATTTAGCCAAGCATCAGGAATAAGTGAAACAATTGTCTGCATCACATTTTATCTGTTTCAATTAACTTTTGTCCTTTTTACACGTAGAATTTTACGTCAAGAATACGTTTACCGAGAGCTACGTTTTTATCGAGGATTAAAATTTATTTACAATTCGCCCCGGTGAAAAACAGACCGATTTTCCACGGGGAATTGAATTTTCTACAGGGAATCGCAACAAATTATAGTTCTCAGTTTCCCTTATACATTCACGTTTCACGCGAATACCAATGCAGCGTATGGCGCCTGTATTATTGCGCGAACGGTCAGCGATATAAGCTATGGAACGACGCTATTGTTCTACAAATGCGACCGTAAGGGAATTGAGATTGGATAATTTTTTGCAAAATTCAATACCTCCGCTAGTTTTGGGGTATTCGGTACCTGGACCCTCGTTAACCAGGTTAATTACGTCGCTTTATTAAACGAAACTATAATTTAGGAGGCCGAGCCCGCGAGCTCAAAGAGCAATTTAAACTCTAGATGCGAAGTGTAATTCGAACTTCCATGAATTAAAAATATTGGTTCCTCAAAACTCGGCCTTAAGCACTCTGTAGATATTTGGGGTTTAAAAAATGCTCGCTCCGATCCATTCGACGAACAGATTGAAAAACGTTAAATTGCTTTTCTCAAATTTTATTTCAGTGGAATGGCGAATAAATTGCGCTTACATGACTTCTACGGTTTTTCATCAAACGTAAAATTGGATATTTAAATCTCTTGCGCAGCTGTATTGAATGCATTTAAAAAGTGTAAACATTTTCCAATTTGTAAAATAAAAGAGGCAAATAATCGCCCAAAAATCCGCCGTGGATTTCGAACGGTGAATAACTAAAAAAAAGTTATTTTTCAGCTCTTTAAATTCGGAAGGCAGTGAAGTTACGGGTTGCGCATAAAAATGTCACGATCTACCGCGAAATGTCAGCGAAGAACAAAAACTTCCACAAAATGCGGCTGTGTACATCCGTCCTTTATGCCCGGACAGCTCGCTTTTTTTCGCAGTCAATTGACTAATCTTACAGCCGATACAAAGGGCCTGAAAATATGTCTAACAAATACGGCAGCCCCAAAAAAGTGCGCCAATTGGTAATATTGTTTTTAACTCGAAAGTTTTAGCATCACTACACCCCCCAAATATATTTTTGTTTACAAATTAATGAAAGCCACGTGCTTCCAAATTGAATTTTAAATTGAAACCTAATTCATACGAGCTAGTTGATTGCACTTGTCTGCCACGCACCCAATTTGATATTTTTATAAGTTTTCATTGCGAAATCATAACATTAATTAAACGGTTATATATAGTAAAACAATAATTGTTTTGAACTTAATATCGAAATAGTCTGCTGTCAAATGTTCAACCTTTCAAATTTAACGGGAGAATTATAAATATTTTCGTGACGTAAATAAGAAAATGTATAATAATTACGAAATCTTCTTACTTCACAAATCAACGATGAAAAACAAAGAAATTAGTGTATCATACTTTAAAAGGCATAAACGCTCGGTTAAAGCTTAAACGTTACTGCAGACGGTCGTGCATTAAACTCGCGTTCGAATAATTAAAGAAAAAAGCAGCGGCGGCGGCGGCGGCGGCGGCTGCAGCAGCAGCTCGGAGCCTGGATGCACATCAGTCTTTTCATAATTCATCACTCCCTCGCGAAACTCTCCTCCTCTTCTTTTGAGCGCGCGGCTCCTTACCCGCCTCTCGTAACAATCATAATGAATTCCCTCTCGTGAAAAAGACTTTTCGTTCTTCCGTCTGCTCTGGGAAAGTGCGCGAGAGGAAAGAAACAAGTAGGCAACGAGGCTGAGGAAGAAGCATCGCCTCGGCTCCTCGGCGGAGATTTTTTCTCCCCCGCCCCCCTCCCGCTCCTTAACGTCCCTGTCCGCGAAAAAAGCCGGAAATATATATGATAAAAAGAGCGGCCGAGCGCACGCTAATTTTGATGGATCGCCCCCGGCTGGATTTTACGCCGGCCTGTTTTGTAGCTCAATTGACCGGCGAGCGAATGCAGACACACACCCACGCGCGCACACAGCCCTCGCGCGGAATTGCGCGCTTTTTACGCGCGCGACCGCCGCCGCCTTGTCGACGGCGCCGTTAACGGATGTTCCCCAAGAGCAGATGTATATATATATATATAGATGCGCGGTGGGTCATCGCGCGTAATTGATGGATCGTGACACCGGGCGAGCTCGACGGCGACGTCTTTGTCGTCGTATTTGCTCCCCCGCAGCATGAGCGATACGCGCTGCTCTCGGGGCGTGCAGTGATGAGATTAGGGACGAGGCGCGAGTCTAATCGCCGCCCTTTTTTTCCCCGTTTTTTCACTCGCGGCTATGAGAACTTTTACGATCCCGTGCTGCGCTTTTTGCAGCGGTCGATCCATCCCACTTTTTGCGGCGAGCGCAACAACAGGCAATAGATTTAAATGTGAATGAACGCGTCAATCTAGAATAAATCAGGAGATGTTAGCAATGCAATTGTTAACAATAGTAATAGTTCTGTTTGCGCAGCGCTTTAAAATATTATTCGCTTAAGCGCGGATTGTTGGCAGAGATCAGTACACTTATTCGAAATCAATGATGCGAAATGAGATAAACGTGCATCAACAATTATGTGTTAATTTATAATTTCGACAGAATACTAAATCAATGGGCGATGAACTTGCGGAGAACGATAACTATTAGCAGCTTGCGAACGCAGTATTATAAATGCAAAAAAATACAAATAATAACAGGCACGATTTTAATTTCCTTTCTGATCGTAACAAGTTTTCCTCCGCGCGCATCCAGTATAATCGTGTTAATCTAATTAGCCGCGTTATCAACATGTAAATGCGCGAAGAAGCTTCGTCGGCAATTTATTGGCACTCAAAATAACAACAACAACAACAACACCGGCTATACATAGCGACAGTAATCATCCTCTCCCCGTGAAAATCAATAGAGTCATTTCTCCTGAAAATAAAATCAGCAATTCAAATGTATTCAAACAAATCCAGCGGCGAGCGGCGAAAAAAAAAAATGAATCGCCCCGGCAGCGCTTAAAATTCACGGCGTTCGCCCCGGTCGTGCATTTCCATGAAAAAAGAATTAGTTACAACTCCAATTTTCTTGGCGCGCGCGCGCATAACTCGAGCGGCTGCACATCGAATTAGGATAATTGTCCCCTCTTCATCGCCGTCAAATTATTCCGTCGATATTTTTCTCACCGGCGCGGACCGGCCGAGAGAGAGAGGGAGTGAGACGTCAAACGAAAATCTAGGACCTCGCAGCCATTCCTAAATCCACATAATGAACACGCTTGTGGGTAATTACCATGATTGCCCGCGAGCGACGAGCGGCGAATCTCCGGCAATTACGACTTTAATTACAGCATTTCATTCCCTTCGCCGCACCTCCGCTCCTTTTCGGGGCGTGCTTTCGCTCGAAATTCAAGCGGGCCAAGGTGCGAATGCAACGACAAATTGCTCGAAAAACCCGCTAATTGCTCCGCTCGGTTCCTTTATGAAGAGGGGGATCCCGGCGATGTGTGTGCCCTCTTCCGCCCCGCTTCGACCTCATTGTCCCTCGGGTCGAGTACTTAATTATTACCCCTTTGTACTCTCGCCGATGACGCAGGGAAAAGAAGCCCCCGCGGGGGGAGGTGGGGGGGGGGGGGGGAAGGGCCGAAGACAGCTCGGGTGATACAATCGCGAGGAAGGTTTTGTGAGAAGCGCGCGGCAGCTTGCATCCGTCCCGCTAACTTTTATTAGAAAAGTTTGAGGCGTCGCATCAAATTATGCAGACGATGATCCCGTTCGATGAGCCGCGAAAAGCCGAATGCCGTCTTCTCGCTACTGAGCGAGGCGGCATTATTTTTAGACCGCCATTGTGCGAGAGTGAGCCTCGCCCTTGGAATAACAAATCTCTTTAGACTTTTAACCAGCTTTGCTCCGAGCTTCTCGTCAAAATTACTTTTTAATTTAATGAATTTACGAATTTTCATCGATAATTATGGTTAAACTAGATTATTCTCTTGATTCGTTCGCAGATGAGTTACCGCCTATAGTTACCCTTTAAGGTAAGATCGTCGTCTGCATCGCCTCGTGTCGTATTTTCCAATTTTTAACTCGATTTTCTATTTTATATGAATCTCTGTGTCACCTCGTGATATCGAATGATGGCATTTAAGTCGCTAAGTAGCATTTCGTCGTAACAAGTATATCTTAAAATATTCTAATCTATAAAAATACAGATCGTAATACCCTGGTAGAATTTTTAATCTATAAAATGGCCATGAAACATGGCCAGTTTTCCGGTCATAATGAAACGTTTTTTGA
>JAWWEM010041754.1:0-13509 GCA_035582935.1 Ormyrus thymus
GCACTAAGATCAGACAAACACACAAGCAATAAGAATGGCAATTTTTTTCATGTTTTAACAAAACTAGGATTTTTTAAAAATATGTAAAGTAGTTCGGAAGTAATTACTAAAATTGAAATTTTAAACATTGTCAAAAACCAAGAAGGTGCCCACTGGGGCTCCGACTTTATACGGTACCACGCGCTGAAGCCACCTTAAATATAATTTATTTAGACATATGAATCGTAATATTTAATTTTTTTTTTATTGGGAATACAGCTTTAAAAAAAGTTAAAAAAAAAAGTTTTAGACATTTTTCTTATACTTTTATTTTATTTTTGTAAATAATATGAAATGGTTATCTTAATATTATTAATAATTTAAAAGCTGTAAATGTTCAATGATTTAATATTTTTTGCATCGTATCCATCTCTGATATCGTAAAAACTTATGATTGGAAGAGGTGTATTAGTTACTAGTCCGATAGTAGGCGGTCGTGCGCTCTTGGCACCAGCCACCAAAGCAGACCAAAGGCAAGCGTATAATCGACCCCTGTGTTGATTGGTCACAATAGCATGCGCGCGCACAACGCTGAACAGCAAGAGGGGAGCTTGGTGAAGACTGAAGACGCTCGATCGGCTTTATAAATATTCTGTCGAGGTCTAAGCGTACTTCAGTTGGGTTACAGAAACGTTAAGAATTAGAACGGAAGGTCGGTGTTGGCTTTAGTGCTCGAGAAGCAGAAAAAAGAAAGAAAAGCAAATAGACTTTCAGTTTTTAGAGCGACACGATAGCTTCACGTTGCAAGTTGTTTGTATATACAGACTGACGCTAAAAAAAAAAGAAGAAAGTTGGTCTATCGAGAGAGCAGTGCTTGGTTTGGCCGACGTTTGCAAAGTGTGTTAGTATTGTTGATTCTCTCTCTTTATCTATATTCACGCGATATTGACTACAGGAGAAAGAGAGAACGACAAAAAAAAGGAACAGCCGTGTACAGGGTAAATATACTTCTTTTATATTGGCTATTGGACTGGATAAATATACGTCTATGGCCATTCGATGGACACGTTGATTTTTTTTGGCTCGGAACCCCCACTCTAGTACCATGTACCGATGTACGCTCGGTTGATTATATAGTACTATAGACGCTTGTTTGTGCAGAGAGACAAGGAACGAGCATTTTCCATCACGATTCCAAAGCGACGTACTCCTTGCTGTCAAAAGGGTGACCAAAAGGTCAGCGGATGTGGCTACAGTTTTTACTCGTAATATTGGATCAGCAGAAGCCGTACAGTGTCGAGGCAATAAGGCAACCATATCTTGACGCCCTAGACACGAGGTAACAGCACTCCCTTCACTTTTTAGGTAAGTGTTTTGTTTGCTTCAAATGTAAAGGTAGGGACAATGCATAGATATATTCTTTTGTCGAGGAGAGCTCGTACCTGCATCGATTCCCGGTGTCGCTGCTGCATCTCGCTATATCTTTCTCTTTCTCTCGTGGATATGCAAACAAGCGTCCTCCCACTGCGTCGTTCTGCCAGGAGAATATTATTGCGCAGTTTCGTATTTCTGTGTGTTTGTGAACGTACGTGAGACTCCGCTCGCGCATAGTCCCGCACACAAGAGACCCATGGTATGGGTAGATAGTCGGTATTTAATCTCGGCTTTCCTTTCTTTTTAGTGAAGAGTTTCCGAAGTTACTGATTTCTTATGGAGTTGAACTCAGACAGAGGGTTTTAAAAAACAAAGTTTTTTTCATAATGCATGTTTTCAGTAATTAATAGTTTAATTGCTAGTATTTAAAAGTTTTCTATTTTTACCATTTGAAAAAATATTTAAATTTTAAAAGCAGTGTAATTTAGTTTACATATTAATTGAGTTTATAGTTTACATAAAACGATTATAAATAAAATGCCAAAATAATATATTTAGTAACTGAAGTTGTATATCCAAGTAGTCAGTCTTTAACTTATTTCTGAAATCAAGAAACATTGACATGCTAATATTTTTAGGTATTGTAAAATACTTACAGTTCTAGTGTAACAAAGGCTAATTATTTCAAGTATTTTATGATCTAAGACTGAATTCAATGTGGTGCTCCCAACAAGTTCGAAGATCTTATTTATTTACTTTAAATTATTTACTATCAAGATAGAAAAATCTGATCCATATGTTTTAAAAATACAAATTTTTTTTAAATGTTCTTGAATATTTGTTACTGAAAAGTTATGTTATAATTAATTTCTAATTACTAAAATTTTTTTATTCAAATATTTTGTGGCGTTCCACTTGGCAAAATGTTTTTAATATTCTAAATTGTAAAATATACTTTACTACAAAATAGATTTGAAAAAATTTACTAAAAAGTAGTTGTGATCTATCAATGAGTTATACAGTCTTCTCTTAAAAAAGTAATGGATGGATGTTATCAAGCATTTAAAGACTGATTTTGATGGGTCGGTAAGGAATAGGCGCAAGAATTTTCTATATCCTTGAATTTTCATAAATATTTGAAACTAAATAATTGGGATTAAATTGAAATAGTTAAAATAGAAGGATTAATGGTTTATTTTTAAAATTAGTAGTTTTAAAATTAGCAGACTATCCTATAATATGTTTAAATCAAGTAAAGTAAAATCATACTGAAAAATGATGTGTAGAATCTCAACAAAAGATTTTACTAATACTATAAAGAAATGGTTTTATTCCAGTAGGTGAAATACAAAATTCTGGGAATTATTTAAAATTTACTTATTAACAGTACATACTTATGTGCTCTTAATCTTTTTATAATTAATCAAACTAAATATTTTTAACTTTCCCATTACCAGGATAGTTTAGGTTGAGTAAATATCTTAGTTCAAGATGAAGGATTGGATATTTTAAAAAAGCTGTCGTAATTAATTTAAGTCATTTCAAGACAAGCTTGTGATATTTTGCAATATGTAGTTCAAGCTAAATTGAAAATGTTTGCCTTTGCTATTGTTTTCTTTTTTGTCATGTACTATTGGTAACTAACATACCAAATTTAAGTTAATCACTTGAATGAATTTATTATTTTATCTATGTCATATTGCATGGCCAATCATTTGCATAAATTAGTTACTTTAGGTAAAGTTTGGTTTAGATTGGATCCAAATAATTAACAATGTTTTCATAAAATATTACTAAACATTAATTCTTGTTCCTTAAAAACTTAAGCAATTCTTCGAAATCTACTGTAATAAAAAAAAGAAAAATGATAATCGTTAAAACATTAGGTGTTTTTCTCACGTTTAAATTAAAGCATAGGAGATTTATAAAATAAAAGCCGACTTTTAGAATAAATAATTATTTATTCAACTGCAAATTTTAAAAATCTATGATGCTCTTCACTTTTTTCCCCCCAAAAGCCAACTCTTTTCCCACAGCGACAGCGGTGTTAAATTCGAATGTAAACTGTTTGAACGAAAAGTTCGAGAAGTGTCTCAGTTGTTTTGTTAGACTTAGTTCGCGAAGCGTAAGGTTACACGACAGGCCCAAAAAGCAAAGTCAAGCCTGAGAGTCGCGAAGACGCAAAAAGAAACGGCAACGATCGAAGTAGGTTATAATCGCGGATTCTCCAGAATTTTCTGGCTGTGATCAGGCTCGTGTCTACTACGAAAAAAGCTGCCTCGCGCAGGATGGATTGAATTTGCGAGTGCGCAGTATTGCGCCAATTTTGGAAAAAAATACTACTTTCATGAAAAGACAATTCGTCGTGATAATTTTTCAGATGAACAACTTCAATAGCTAGTGAAAATTATTTACACTGTGTGATTTTCGCAAATAGAGTAAATTATAGAGGCCGTGGATAATGTTATGACTTAATGCGGCTAACAAAGACGTGAGTCATAAAACGATTTAAATAAGGCCATAACAGATTTTTTCATGTTTTAAAGTTAATTCTATCCTTACAATGTCGATCGCTTTTAATTTTTCAACGTTTGGAAAACTTATTTTTTCCTCATAAAAAAAGATTCACACAGAGTAACAAAACATTTATTTCTTCCATCTGCTCGTTTGGAACGTCAAAATCGAACGGAACCAAATCGATGCCGAGATGTGCCTGTGTCTGCATGAATTTCAGATAGAAACCCCATAATAGTCTCATTTCCACCCATGTATATAGCAGCCTGTACTTTCTAACTTGCTCCGGTTACATTCCTCCCGCCGTGCTTTCACACAAAGCTATGATGCTCTCGAAAGTAATCGCTTAAAAATCCGAGCCTGCTGTGGCTGTCGCCTTTTATACCTGTCACCGTAAAAACAAATCTGAGAATAGAACCAATCACGGGATAAATCTTTTTTTATGTAAAAAAATGCCCGATTTTACTTTGAAACGAGAGCTTTGTTTGGTTTTTTTATATGATATAAAATAAAGAAAATTTGTTATTTTTCTTTTCTGTTATAGGCAATTTTCGGGGAGCCGATTTTCAGCTTACTACGGAGTACCGTAATAAACGTCCAAGTCACAATGACTAATTCAACACCGAAAACTAACAACAAAATTGAGCGCAATGTTAGATCTCCTAACAGTCAGGGCAAAAATAAGAAATACCTAAAGACCTACGTTTCAAACACTAATACCAGCAGCCCTGTTACAACCAATGGATCTGCGAACGGTGGGACAGGACGCAAGTCGGCGACAGGGCGCTTGAGCAGTTCACCCTGCAGCGTTTCTAAAAACATTAATCGCAACACGCCTGTACGCTATGATAGCAGTAGCCCGAGGTACAATGAAGGGGCAAATAGTTCCTTTCAGGGTAAAAGCAATGACGCAGTTCTTTCATGGAAAAGGAAAACTAGTTCCCTGGGAAGAGAAAAGATTTATTTTCAGTCACCTTTTGGAAAAGATAAAGCTTATAGTAACAGGGTACATAAAAAAATTGATTATATTTTTTTGACTCCTGAAGCATCGAGAAAAAAATGTATTAAAAGGCAACTTGATACTTCCATGGAATACTCCTCCATTGCTTTTACTCTGCAAGAGAATAAAAAAAGATGCTATAGTAAAGGGTGGATGGAAACAGTAATGTATGTTTCTTTTTTATTTATTTTTCTACATTTCATTTTTAATGTTATTTTTACTTTAAAAATCTTAAAATATTTGCTAATTTTATTTTCATCAAGTTTAATTAATTTTTAATTTTTAATAAAATTTTTCATTTTTACAATAAAAATAAGTGTAATAAGCTATTTATTAAAAATATATGTTTCTGAACTGGTTATTTGAGTCTATTTAAAAATAAATGCTTAATTTTGCAAATAATATTATTAATTTAATTAATCTAAATAAGTGAATCAATTTCAAATAATAATTTTTATAAATTTTTAGGGGTAGCCCAACAAGTAACTTTTATGCCGGAGCTAAGTTTTCAGAGCCACCATCACCAACCAGTCTACCGAAGCCACCCAGTCATTGGACAAGTATGCTGGTGAAGGGTTGCCAGCAAGAAGCTAAAGATTATCATATGATTCAAAACACATCATCTCTTAAAATGATGCTGAATGTCCAGGCCTGATATGCAAAAAATAAGAGTATACAAAGTATGACAGTGTGGAAAAAGTGAAACTTTGTGTGAACTAGGGTCAGTTACTAAATAGACACTTGAAGATGCTTTATAAAGATGTGTTCTTTTACACATCTTTTCTGTAAGTAGTAGTGCCCAGGATTCATAAACAAAGTATGTGTTTGTGTGATGACGCACTTTGTTTACCATCTTCAACAATGGACGCACTTTATTTTGTTTATTGGATGCTACAAATATGGGTCCTCCAAAAACCTGTGATTTTAGTTTGAAGCCTGGAGAAATTCAAAAAGTGAATACAATATGGCTTCAACAGACTGCTGATTTTGGAAATTAGGTAGGACCTAATTTACCTAATATGTATTGATACTACAAACAAGGACACACTAAGCAAACTAACCCTGCTAACTGCGATTCAATAAGGATAATGACGTTTAAGATAATTCTTTATTTACGAGTCGTGTATAAAGAAGCAAACTGTAATTTAGATTATTATGTATTATTAAATGAATATACACATGCACAGACACATACATAATTCACACACGCACACACACAACCCTCGGAACGAAATACACGAATGAAAGCGCGAAACTGTGCAGACTTTTTTCTCAATGATGTGCTTCAATTTTCCTCTTGACTTAACATCTAACTTCTCTGTCTCCGTGTAATTATTTAAATGTTGAAATCATTTTCACTTTTTCTTATTTTTGTTTTCAATCAAGACAAAAAGACAAGTCTAACTATACATTTAATCTATTATTTTGTTTAAATTTAATTGAATATGAATTCAACCTGGTGAACATCTTTTGTCAAGTATTTCTTGACCATGCAAATCTGCAACATATGTAAAAAAACCCAATAACTTACGATTTGTACTATTACAAAAATTAAACGGAATATGATAATGAGTAATTACAAGGAAGGAAAGCTAATAACGAGCGTAAGTGAAATGTTAGAATTTACGGAAGAGAAAAGACAACAGCGGAAACTCGATGGATTTTATAAAGAAGTAGTGGGTTATACGCGCGATTTATATAGATTTAATATGGAGGGGAAGGAAAGATAGGAGAAAACGGTTTTTATTCGTACCAAATTTTTTGATAAGTTATTATATGAATCAGTAAGCAAACGCTTCAAAAGCGAACATTACATTAATTTTTGATTAAAACATGACTTTCTTATCTTTCCTCATCTTATTTAATATTACAACATTGTTTTTATTTATTAAAAGTGACTAAAGTTTTTTTTTGTTTTTTGTTCTTTCGGTCAGAATGTTTGCAAATTCTATTATTATGTGAAAGTTTTTGATCAAACCTTTAAGAGGAAGATTAAATGAATGTGAATTTTCAAGTATTAGGTGAGATCTGTGAATACAGATTATTATTGTCAAAAATATATTTTTTTTTTACTATTTTTATCACTGTAGGGAATGTAAGGGCAATGCAAGCTCAATCTGTAAAAAAGTGATCAATGAAAAAAAATTGGAGAAATTTATTATCATTTTTAGATTTCTAATATCAATTGAACTTTACAAAAAATTCTGATATTTTTTTCTTAAGTAAAAATGCAATGATTGAGTTTACTATATCACATTAATAGAGCTTTTTTTATTTTAAAATAAAGCACAAGCAAACAATAGTGAAAGCCGTTTGTTTAAAATTTTCTGTAGCCTAAAATTAAGAATGGGATTGAGATTTCAAAATTAACCCCAATAATTTGTCTTTAACTTCACTAAACAAGAAAAAATGTGATACTTAGTCGAATGAAGATTTTATTTTGATTGCGCGTGTTGTGCCTTACGAGCATAATAAAATTCTTTTTTCTTCAATTATGAAAAATAATAGTTTTTTTTTCTTATAAAGGTCAAAATTTGTTTAGTTTCATCATATTACCAGGAAATGGTTCGAAGAAATCCACTGTAGGCTATCATATTTTATGGAATTTAATGTTCTCTCTTTTAATACTACATCTTTTTAGTTACGGGAAAACAAAGAAAATATACCTATACTTGCGTGTGATTGTAATGTGTATTTATGAATGACGCGTTTTTGAAAAACGAAAATATCGCATTTACATTTAGAAATCTGCGGCATAATTTTTTTTTAAAAAAACGTAGCTCGTTATCGTTTTTCATTTGTATTGTGATGTTTACTTTAAATGCTTTTTAAACCCGTATAAGCATGATCATCTCTTTTTTAAAACCCGTAAAATATGGTTCCTTCTTTTTCAGTTTTTATAAATCAGATGGCTAATCAGTTTTGAGAGTGAAAAATATCGCGTAGTTAAATGCATCTTTTTACTAATAATTACGTTATGAATGAAAAGCATGAAATAATATAATTAAGTAAACCCTATGAATGAACTAATATTTTGTATACTTGCGTGTATATGTCCAAGTATCTACACGTGCATATGCACAATATGAGTTTTTTTTAACGGTAACGAGCGAAACTTAAATCAAGAAAATAAAACAAAAAAATCTAGACAGATACGCATGTCAACAAAGAATGAATAAAGATAAGGGTTTCGGGAAAAGAAATTAGCTGTGATTATGGACACCCTATAGGTACTACTAATTTTTAATATTTCATCGTGAAATAAAATATTACTTGGATAAAACATAATTAAGTATCTGTATTTGTATATATACACGACGATACACGCGCATACCTTGTGCATTGTACAATGTGCGCATGTTAAACAGATAAAAACATTAATTATGTTTAAGGGAATGGAAAATCAAGTAATTAAGTATAATTTTAAATAAGTCAATACAATTGATGCCGACGATGACGCGAACCGTTTCTGTAATTGATTTTTCCGTCAAGCGGGAAAATCCCTTGTTGTTAAATATTAAACTGCTGTAAAAGACCTAATTCACTTAAAGAAATTTTGGTCTTTCCTCTTGCAAAAATTTAAAATTCTGAACTGCGAGTCGCATCACCGTTGATTACAGACAATGCATGAAAGAAACCGAAGGATTAACCAAGGATTCTTGATAGAATGCGCAATGCATGCAAATAATTTAAGAAATCCAAGTTTTTAGGGTTAAACGATATATTAGATTAAGTAAGACATGATGGCGACTGAAGGGTCATTTCGAAAAGAATTCTCTGTTAATGAACTGATACAAGTTTATTTCAATCGTCGATTTTTAAATAAAAAAATTTTTTAATTTTTTACAAAATCAAGCTTGACATTGGCTTTCAAAAATCAAAAGCTGTTATTCATAAGAGAAATATTTTTGTTTTACAAAAGAAATTACTTTAAACGCAAAGGATAAATTTTTAATACTCGAAACGGCCCTCAGTCGGTCGGCATTTTATGTGATACTCTAACGTACAAACAAAGCCGTTCATCGCATTAGATCAAATGATCTTCGATGAAGAGAAAAAATACGAGAATTCAAAATAAGCACTAAAAAGGGGAAAGAAAAGTCTTTTCTTGACATTCTTTTCTCAAAATACTCTGTAGGTTTACATTGAGAAGCCTCTTACAACCAAAAAAGATCTCTTTCACGTTGTATAAAAAACATTTCTCCATTTTCCCTCTTTGTATTTATATTCAAAATTATTTTTACACTTTCTTAGAGATATCTTTGTTTCTCATAAAAACGTAAGAAAAATAAACAAAAAAATTTTTTACTTTTGACTTCGGAACCTCCACTTTTCCACCAAAACTATCTTTGCCCTTTTTACCTTGGAAAAGTGAAAAATCGAAGGATCCGGAAATAAAATTATAAATTTCGATATTTGCAAGACAATTGTTTTCCTTTCAATCCCTAATTTCTTTTTCTTCTATCCAAAAGTGAAAATCTTTGTAAAACTATACGAAACGAACGAGGTAAAATTGAAGCTTGTCAGAATTGCGAATTGCGAATAAAGAAAATAAAACTATTCCAATCATCCAAATCTCTTATTTCCATTTCTTAAAGATTAAATGCAAAAAAGCAATGGAAGTAATTCCTTTATACAAATTCTAAACCGACCGATACACTAAGTGATCGATGCGTCGCAACGAGCACAAAATATCGGAGATGCGCTATAAAAAGATTTTAAATCGATATAATGTATTAAAACTGATTTTGTACTCGTTAACAGTCGCCACCGCTGTAAATACGAAATGGAAATATGAATACACTTACACAAGACACCAACACACAATCTCTTGAAATTTCACGTGAATGCGGAACTTTCAAGAATTTTTTCGTTTAAACAGGATATAGTTTTTAAGAAAGTCGAGTTTATAATTCCAAATAAACACGAAATTTTAAGGAGGAAGAAAGCTATCGACCTAAAATGCAAAAATTGAAAATACATTTGCCTGGGCGACGCATTCAATGTTTGTACATAAGAACAATGAAAGCAGTTCTTTTTGTAAATTTTTGCAAATTCACAATCGAGAAACTCTTGTCTCAATTTTGTATAGAATGATAAATAAAATAAATTTATAACAACTGATTTTAGAATGAAAAGCGATATGCACGTCGCCCCGGCGAGTATGATATTACGCAGCGCTTTGGACAATGTGACAATACAAAAAGTTCAATCCAAAAGAAGCGCAATAAATCACAATTTTTCTCCCTCCTTCGTCTTAGAGTTTAAAGAAGAAAAGTATGCGTTTTAGGGCTCTTTTTGCGAAGGCGCACAGATACAATTTTCATAGATTTTTCAAAATCAAAAAATGAATAAATGCAAATGTAAACTAAATTAACAATAGTAGTAGCCTTTCAAGCTGAAATATTCAATATTTACATACATTAATGAACAAAATTTTTAACATCAAGTTCTGTACGCATTCGTGAATAGACGCAAAAGATGAAGATTAAAATATAAACTTATTTCTCGACGCTGCTATTTTGAAAGGTTTATAATAAAATACGATGAAAGAAACAGAATTTTTTGATCGACGCTTACGCACAAAAATATGAACCACGCGTGAAGAACAAAATTAAAATTCACAGGTTCCAATATAGAGAAGTAAAACTACGAACCGCGTTTAGGAAAGATAAAATTTGTATATTTGAACGTAAAAATTAAATGCGACGATAAAGCGAAATTATGAAAAAGAAACGCGAAAACTGCGAGAGCGATTAACATTGCTCCACCACCAGTTAAATCGGTGAAACGTACTGATCATATTTTAGAAGCAAACAGAACAGATTATTAAAAAAACAATGAAAAATGAAAACAAGATTGCAAGTAAAAGATAAACGATGAACTATTAAAATAAAGAACATTGCTAATTTTGCAAGCATTCTAAGCATTAAGTGGAGAACAAGAGGAGTTTAACTGTACGTGATTGTTACTTTTTATCAACAGTCACTAAAGTGAATCCACTAATCGTGTATTTTTCATTCGTCGAAACTTGTATTCAGCGTATAAAATATTATTTGTTATTTTTTCAAAATTGCGAATTTTACAATCGATCTTACTTTGTATGAATAAAGAGCGCACGCGCACTGGTGCGGCGAATTTTTTCAGACGTTAAACTTTTACTGACAGTGGTAAAAATTGGATCTAAATTTGAAAATGTTTGCAGAGTGAATATAAATAAGTATTTTTTGAATGTGAGAAAAAGGTAAAGTATGTATAAGAATTTTGCGTGTGTCCTTAACTATTTTCTGTTTCATAAAATGATGTGAATATACCTTTAATGGAAAAATGAATTTTTCAAAATTGTAAGCGCATTATCAATGTATCAATACAATATCCATCTATCAAAGCATTTTTCCATTTGTTTTTACGTTTTAACGCAAGAGAAAAATTGTATGTGTACGGAGAGCGTTATATTATATATAAACTATATGTATAATAATTTATAAGATAAAGATGATTTTCTGTTCTTTCGCGCGTCGATGATTTATTATGTAATTGAGGACAAAAAAGATAGACGCAAGGAAGAATAAACAGTCTTTTCCTTGAATCTTCGAGAATTATTACGGGGTAAATGTTTAGAAACAAATGGCGTTAATTAAGCTTTAAGTTTTTAAAGTACTAAACAAAACTGAATAATTTCTGAAAGCTCTCAAAACGTTTGCGTGTCGGCGACGAATGGGAAGACAAAGACATAAAAAAGAAAAGAAATGGAAGGTAAATCGATAAAAAAATTTATCAATTGTAAATATTATAACGTACATAGAAATATATCGATTGTAATTGAGATTGAAACAAGACGAAAAGCATCAAGAATTAAATAGATGGTTCAAAGAAATTCGATGATAAAAAAGAAAGTGCGATAGAATTGGAAAGCGTAGTTTATAAGCTAGATTTGTAATGTACAAAGATTTTTCCGTCTTCTTTCTAAAACGGAAAGGTCTTTGGTATCTGGAAAGGATGTTATACAAATAGCGATTGATAAGCATAGGATCTTTTATTCGAATAGTAGGCACGTGGATGTCAGAAAACTAACAAAGCTGAATTACAGAACGATAAAAAAGAATGAATCTGAAAAAACACGATGATTGGATAAAGTTATGAAATTGGATAGAACCGTCCCGACACCAAGTGCCGACCAAGTTAAAAAAGCAACTTTTTTTTGTAATTGCATATTGATTCGTTCACGTATACAAAATCGTTCACGTTCAAGTATACAAAATACCTATACATTACATAAGACACTCTGAAGAGCATCATTAATGACATCAAATGAATTTTATTCTTACAATGATGCTGAAGAAAAATAACGCCTAGATTTCTACGGGTTACGTAAGAGAGTTTTTTGCCCGACGTATTATAAATAAGAAATTGGTGATATAAAATGAAAAGCATAGCTTAAACCAGTGAGAAAGTTAATGACAGGGCGCAAATACTTATGAAAGAAAAAGAGTGAAGAGAATCTATACGAATGAAAGTAATGGGCGTGACTTGAAGCTCGACAAAGTAAGCCCGGCCACGGCAAACATATATAAAAAAGCCAACCGGGACGTCTGACCTTCGCATCCCCAAAGGGAAAGAAAGTTCAGGTGAAAAAGAAATGTTTTACGCGAGTTGGTCCGTCCGCCATTTGAATGCCTGCGACAATACATAAAAATCGAAAAATGGCCTTTTTCTTGAGAAAAGTCAGCCCAAAAAAATAGTATTAATCCGTGAGAGTGTGACTGAATGCATGTATATGTGACAGAAGAAAAAGAAAAGCGGCGGCCATTTACTGGCTTCGTCTTCCAGCGAGCGTGCAATATCAGAACTATATTGCAGAGCAAAGAGAGTCGATAGAAAGAGATGGAAAAAGACATTGATACTTAAGTTTTTTCTGGATTTTACGAACCTCAATCAATAGATCTACTCATTCACGCATCTTTTTTATAACAATCTTCTCTTGAATTTTCAGTCCGAAATATTGCTACAACGAATCTACATACTTACCTACCTATGTATTAACAAAAGAAGAAATTATTATTTGGAACTTGTCACCCTTATATTAAAAACTCCCTGGAATAATCTATTCTTTGCACACCCAGTCCCTAGATATTCAACGTCACAATGTACCCCTCCCCCCCCTCCCAGGGCCCTTCTCAGGGCCCGCAAATTAGTGATGATGATGTGCAAACTATTCGTTCATAAAAGAGATCCCTTTCAGGGACAAAATTGAATCTGTCCTTTTTAGGACAAAGAACAAACTATATTAATCTGTCCTTTTAAAGGCCAATATTTATGCATATAGGTAGCTGTTTTTGTTTAATTCCAGTATTGCTATTATCCAAACTTCTATAGACTGGTGATTCAAGGATGAAGAGGTTCAAATTTAAAGCTGAAAGTGGATGTGCGCGCTGAAGTTGATGAGTTATGTTTCTGAATATCAAGGTAATTGCATTTAATACAAGCATTTTTTTAGCATTGAATCAATAGACTTTTTTGAATATTCTTTATAAAAACCCTTTTTCGATTAATTTCTGAAAATATTACACTGAGAGAAAAATTTATTGTTTTCAAAGAAATTTTACTTGATTCAAGTAAATGATTTACTTCAATAGTACTAG
>JAWWEM010041775.1:0-13507 GCA_035582935.1 Ormyrus thymus
TTTAAAGCATAAATAATGAATTCAATTTTATACACTCTGGGATGAAGGAAAATTATTCAACGCAACTAAAATAATAACTAATTCGTTTATTTTTTAAATTGAGTTACATCTTCTTCTTATACTGGATGGTTACATATTTAGATTCTCAACTTTGATGTAATTACTAGAAAAATTCACTTATGTTATATTTTACACAGATCAGACTCTGACGTAATTTCATGTGAATACCTAATTGTTTAAAATAAAAAAAGCATTTTCAAAAGCATAAATAAAACATAAGAAATTCATCGGCAACGCACTGCAGAATGCAAAGCAAAGAGCGCAATAAATATATTACCCGCAACCTGGTAGCGCTTCAGCAAAAAGCCACCATAAAAGTATACGCTCAAACGTTAGCCATCGGCCGTGCAGCATTAAGAAAATCCGCGTAGCAAGCATCGGCTCATTTTTCCTCCCGTTTTTCGCGCCCGCGCCCTACGGGTAATAAATCGGCGGTTCCAGCCGGGCCCCAGGGAACGAGCTGACGAAAATATAGCGGCCGCCCGCGAACTAGGAATTGTTAGTTACTGCTGCCGGCATGAAATATACGAAAGAAAGGCGGCTTGGAAGAGAGAGAGAGAGAGAGAGAGAGAGAGAGAGAGAGAGAGAGAGAGAGAGAGAGAGAGAGAGAGAGAGAGAGAGACAGACAGACAGACAGACAGACAGAGAGAGAGAGACAGAGAGAGGGAGGAATGCGCCTCGCGGATTCTATTCTCCGGTGACGGTGGCCGCGAGCCATCGTGGACCGAGTGAAAATCCCGCACGCAAATCGCTTTGTTCTAAATAGTCTCTCGGGGGAGGCGTCGGCGCGGTTGTCTTGCGGAATATGGAATTAAAATCATTCCCGCGCCGCAGTCGAGGGTCCGTCTAACTCGCATTGTGATGAGCTACGGCTGGCGCGCGCTGAAGAAGCGCCGGAAACTAGCTTTTCCCCGAAGCGGTGTGTGTTGACGCTAATTCTCTCTGGCCACCGAGCGCGCATAAGCTAATTTGATTCAGTGCGCAGGCGCGCTCGCGAATTGTTGCTCTTTTATGGGATACTTTTACGCGTTTAAGGAGACTAAAGGTTTCTGAAGAACTTTTCTTTTTATGAACAATTATTATTGGGTTTTTGATAAGTATATTAGTAGTTTTTTGAAGATATGAATAGGGAGAATGATTAATGATTTTAATAACATTAATTTTTATTTATTTATGTCTGAACAGATTCGAACCTATACTACTACTTCAATGAAAAATCATCAAATAACCTTTACAAAACGATTGCGGATGCGAACTAATACTTTTTTTTTAAGAATGTAAAACACATTATTATTCAGAATTGTATTATAGGATTGTTTTTTATTAATTGGAAATTATCCGGTACTTATTTTTAAAATCTACCAGTTTATACATAGAGACCAGTTTCCGTTTTTAGATATAACAATTCCCTTTTAGGTGAGTATTCTTTTTTTGGATTTTACACATCGGCTTTATCGCTTTCATCAATGAAATTCCGATGCTGATCATAAAAAATTTTTTCGATTTTATATCCACCGTAAAATAATTTTGTTACACTAATAAAAGCCCGTTTAATGTCCAGCGCATACATTCATATTCGCGCACTTAATAGAGAGAGAGAGAGAGACTTTTGCATGTGAGTGGTAGGCATCCATTGACGATGGAAAGCGAACACGTGAATATGCGTTGACGTATGAAAAGTACTAATTTGCCTTTCGCATTTTGTACGGATGATTCATTTCATTTTCACGGAAAAATTAATGCCTCTCGTTATGCAAGAAGTGCGCTGGCCATCGCAGGGACAAACGTAAAAAACATTATTTCCCCACAAAAAGCGCAATAACGGATTCCGATAATTGTCAATTCAGTATTATTACTGCATGTACAAACAGATATTCTCATTGAAATCTTTTTTGATGGGTAATTTACTCAGATTGCGTGATCATAATACCGTGAGCCTTGTATTTTTATAACATTTTATTCAAACGTTAAATGAATATTCTATAAGTTCATGTCATATATTATTATTTTAAATCCGCACATTGGTAAAAAGCAATACTTTTACGTAACAGGCATAAATTCATTATTCTATAAATCTTATTTTATGAGTTGTACCTGTTACATAAATAGTGTGCTATAGTTCTATGGGTTTATATTGATATTTAAATTTTATTAAATTTTGCAACATTATCCTGCCTGGCAAACTCCATACAAATTTATGAAATATCCAAAACAGTCAGGATACATTAAATTTAACCTTATTGATATAATTGACATTAACCAATTTATTAACGTTATTTTATTTGATAACATTTAAATAGTTTTTTTATAAAACAGAAAATAAAATGACGTAATACTTTATTAAAACAACTTTTAATACAAAATTCATAATCTTTGCAGTATTTATGTATGTCTCTTTTTCACTTTTCCATTTTTTATAAGATTAACCATGGGTACCCTAATTCGTCTCCACACAGTAGCCTCTTAATTATCTGTTAGAAAGTTTTTTAAAATTATTAGCATATTACTGAATAGACAAAATAAATGTGTTAATTTTGGAATTTATAAATTCCATAAATCATACAAGATACGAAAATTTCCTTAAATCACGAGAGGGCGAATACCGAAATAATTTCAAAACACATGATTATTTATAATTTATTTATTTTGTCAGTCTATCTTACTTGGCTAATTTATGAAATTTTTAAAATTTTTAAATCCACCCTTTGGGGGAACCAATTCTAAAGCTCGAAATGTAATTCAAATAACCGAGAAACACTAGCTAGAAATTTCAATTTTAAATCTAAATATAGCTACTAAACAGCTTCTAATTAATTACGCCAAAATGTAAAAGTATTGCTTGAAAAATTCGCGAGTTTAAGGAAAAAAAGAAGTGAAAAATTGACTGTGTGAAAAAAACTTCACTGCCCGTATTTCTTTGTTTATTTCGTGAAAGTTACCGCAGTATTCTCTATCCGATCCTATCGACTCCACCGCTCGAAAGGTAAAACGAAATTGTTACCGCAATAAAACAGACCAGTCAATTTGTATCGAAATAAATAAAAATAACTTGTAATCAATAAATTTCGTTTGGCCATGGGGCTACTTTACAACTCCGGTTATTCCGTATCGATATATCCCTTCGTAAAAACGTTACCTCTCCTTATATACCGTTGGAACCGCGCGCACAAAAGCACCCCCCAGCCGCGGAGATCAGTCGTATTTTCGTTGCGGGTCGGGAGAAAACTCGACCGTGAATGCATGCATGCGCGCTCGACCGCAGAGAGCGTATGAATGTGTGTGACGACGCAAAAAGGGCGTATATGCACTGTCTATTTATTAGTTCGCGAAACACGGGATGCAGCGAAACGGAGGGAAAAAAGGGAGAATATCTGCGTGGGCGTAGCGCTGCGGCTGAATCTAGAGCGGCGAAACTCTCTCTCTCTCTCCCCCGTTCTCTGTCGCGCAGCTGTTTGGGGATTTGCAAGCGCCTCGCATCGGCGAGACTGCCGAAAGATTGACGTTTTCTTCGATACAGTTCGCGGAGAATATTTGCACGCTGTTTTGCGCCGGGGACAAAAAGCGCGGAGCGCCGTTTCCATTCGCTTAGCGCTCTTGCGAGCTTTGCGTTTACATTTGATTTAAAGGACGGTGCATATTTAAATTATAGCGCAGAGTTCTATCTCCGCCGGGGAAGAGGAGGAGAGAACGTTTATAAAAAAAACGAGAGAATGGGGCCATCGAATTTAGAATTCAGGAGAGAAACTGTTTATTGTCACTTTTTACGAGGAGGACATTGAATTTATAGAACTGTTTAAGAATATATAAAAATGTAAAAAAAAACAAATGGGTATAACATTCAATTTTCTATTATCAACTGGGATAAAATAAAGAAGGATTATTAATTTTTTACGACGTACATTCCCAAAAGTAGTAAAATATTGAGAATACGAAGTTTTAAAAAATTTATTTCAGAACTTTAAAGTAGATGTATACATTTCTTAAACCTAGTATTGTATTAAAAAAAGAAAATTGAAAACCACTTAATAAACTGAATTTTCCGCTTAAAGCTGAGAAAAGCAGTCTAGAAAATCGGCGCGAGAAAACGGTTTCTCGTTTCAGCTTCCGATAAAAAGCACGAACTGAATCCATCAATAAAATCATCGCAGTAAGCACCAGGTATAGGAGCGAGGGGATCGACTGACGTTCCCATTTCGCGCGTCTCGATTTACATCCGAGGGCCGACGTCAGGTAGCAAACACGAATGCGGGCCTCTCCGTCGGTTAGCGAGCATATTCAAGGCCGCAACCGTGTATGCCGCACGCCACTAAGGCGGCGTCTCAATTTTGGGGTAGTTTCTCAAGCGGAAAAGACAGAGCGTTCGGCTCACTCGAATTGTTATAAAAGCCCCCCTCCTCTCTCTCTCTCTCTCTCTCTCTCTCTCTCTCTCTCTCCAGGCTTTAAGGAGAGATGCGCATGTTTCCCCGCACAGAGCAGACCTGCACTGGCTGCGCTCAGACTCACGCAAGCAATACTTTCTTTGCTTGCTGATCTCTGAGCCTGAATACCTATCCAAATTTTTATGGAAGTTCAGGGCGTCTGTGGGGAGAAACGCTGAAAAACTTGTGCCTCCCAAGATGCACATCGAAACGGGGTTACAATCTTTCAGGGTACAAGGTGCCCGCTCCTGGAACTCCCTGCCTGCCGAGATCAGGAATTTACCTTCTCTCGGTAGGTTCAAAACCACAATTTGGAGGCACTTCCTCGAACTGGATGGCGTTTAAATGTTTAATTTATTTTTGTTTCTGTCTATTTACATATTAGTTTTAAGGTATGTATTTAAAGAATTAATGTGTTATGTAAATATTAGGATGCGTGAGTGTGAATGAATGTGTGTAAATAGTTTTAATCTATGACTTTAAGGTATTGGATCAAAATTTAAGCATATGCATTGGGGTTTTTATTTTATCTTGTGAGCATTTCTGCGATATGTCTAATTTTATTAACTTGACTTACTGTGATTTTATAGTATTAACTAGCAGTAAGACGACTGTGATATCATTTAGTGCAATATTTTTTATTCTACTTTTATTTTTTGTATTATACACCTGACACAATTTATTGGAGTTCTTTACGACTATTTATGCAAATTTTAATATGTTCATTGTTTTATGTACCCCCTTTTGTAATCTGTTACAAATATCTATCTATCTATTTATCTAAGTTTCCTTAATTTTGAACGCGTGAAATAATAGATTTTCAGGGTACCTGTGGAATCTAGTAATCTAGTAATTAATGCATTGATGAATACATGTAAGTTAGTTTGTAATTGGAACATGTTCATATTATATTTAAATTACTAATGACCTTTCGCACAAATCAGTGCTAGAATTTGAACAAAAATATACTGGAGCAGTGTTAATTGTGCTCACTTTGACATAAATATTACATTTTTCTATTATTAAACACAAGCCTAATAAAACAAAAAAGCCACAGTATTATAAAACAGAAAGCGGTCCTCTTAAATAACCACCAAGCAACTCTATCGACACCGTCATACTACGTACATTTACAACAGCACTATATTATAGCAGTAATGAAAGAGCAGACGGTCCCAAACCTGAACTTCATTTTATAATACTCGAAATAATTAGACGCTCGGGCAAACTAAATTCGAGCAAGCCGATACTAAACGCAACAGCATAATTACATAACCGAAATGTATCATAAAGTTTGTCTGACAAATTCGCAGCACTTAATAGCGGCGGCAAACGACGACACTTGCGACTTGGCCCCCGGCGCCGGGGAGGAGAGTCGCTCGTCGGGACGGCAGGTGCCTGTGTTTAATCTCGCGCCATAATCCATCGCTGCCGAGCCAGTAAATTCGTCGAATCGTCAGCGCGGCGCGTCGACAGCGGGAGGCGTCCTCCTCGTCGTCGTCGTCGTCGCCGTCGTCACCGCCGCAGATATTCAACGCTGCGTCTTGCACCAGCCCCCTATTCTGGCGTCGTCCGCGCGCGCTTCGCGCTAAACGACTGTTTATCGTCGACACGCTTTCGCGCTCGCACCGGCCCGCGTATGTGTACGCGCCGACGGCGTGCGTCAGTAGTGTGCTACGCGGATTTCCTCCCCGGCGTTAAGCCTAATGAACTACGTCGCTACTACCACGCGGCCCACTGCATTTGCCGAGGCTCCCCCGTGCCGTATACGTATGCAGGCGCTGCATACAGCCACGACACGCCGCACACAGCTTGCGTTCGAGGACTCTGGTATGCGCATTTAGATGTATAGATTGAAGCCGGTCGACATGCGTGTATGTATATATATATATATATATACATATATGCAGCGGCAGCTCTTCGTCTGCGTCCCTCACCGGCCTTGGCCATTGATCCTGCCGAGTGGAAGGGAATGCGTTCGATTAGGCACTTTGTGTCCTCAACACGATGGGGACTAGTGTACGACTGTAAGCGCGCCGACCGCCGGATTGACCCTGCCTGCTGCCTCCTTCCCTCTGTGTTGATGAGGCGAATCCTTACTTGATGCCTAATCATTGCGAATTGGCTTTGTTCCCTTTGATTGTGCCGACAGAGCAGCTGATTGGCTGCCTGGGATGCGTTTTAATTATCTTTGTTTAGCGCGCTCAACCTGAGCGCTGCTGCTGCTGCGGGCCAAAGAGCCTTGTCGCTTCGATTATTACTTTCCTGAGCGAGTGCTTTAATTAATGAGGTAATTCCGTTAACGTTTAATTGGACCCTTCTCCAGACCAATAATTTAAAGGTCAATCAGCGGAGATTAGTCGCAAATATGTGGAGATGCATGCACAGATGAATAAATATAATTTGGAAGATCAATCGATTATAATTAGCCCTTCTCGAGTGCAAATATCCTAAATAGACCTCCTCCGCGTTTGATAGCTGACCGCGGCTTATCCATCAAGCGTTCAATTCAATTGGCAGATTACCTTTCAGACCTCGATATTAAATCCGCGTTTTTCAACATAATCTGCAATGGCGTATTTGTATATGCATCCAATTATGCTTATATGATTTACGTAGCTTCAATAGCGATTAAAACTTAATAATCAATAGGTATTATACAATTTTGACCAAGTCTAGTTTATTATTTTATTCAAAAATTTTTTGTGCTTACTACATTATATTAAATTTCCCTTATCTTAATATTTTTAGTACTTTTTATGAAACTGGCCAATTTCTGCTCTAAAAATCATCTCAATTTCTACTGGGGTTATAATTACAGATAATGAAAAAATCAAATATCAATAATTTCACGCTCAAAGGTACGTTGACCTTTAAGCATTTTATGGACTTACAGTTACAAAAGATAAAAAAAAAAGACTAAAATTATAAATAAATTTGTTTCTTAAGAAGTAGTGTGAAAATCAAATTGTTATTAGTTACTTTTAAGTTTCTAATATTTAACACATGAAACAACTTGAACCGTTTAAAAATATTTGAAAAAACGTTCTAAATTAAAAGCCACACTCTCGGCGAGCCAGCAGCTCCGTAAAACCAAAATCAAGGAAAAACACAGAAAATAATCAGAAATTCCGATAAGCATCGCGAAACTCTCACTCGGTCGTTTCCTAAAAAGCTATGATACCGGCGATAAATCTTATCAGTCCCTCTCTGTCGACTGCGCTCGAAATGCGCGCGCCCGAGGAGTGCGGGGTGAGAGATGCCGCGAGGGTCGGATCCGAAACGCTTTACTCGTCGAGCGAGCCAGCGAGCGGCCCTCCCTGTATACCAGTAGACATGCATAGCTCCGGCTGTATTCAATCGATCGCCGCTCTCGTCCGTGTCGGTGCGCGCGCGATTAATCAGAGCAGAAGGTATAAGCCTGGCGGAGGAGGAGGTGGGAGGAGGCCCGCGACGAAAAAAACAACTGTGTCTCTCGGCCAGTTGTCGCAAAACAAACTCTATAGTCGTAAAGTATTACGTGGGATAAGGAAGTCTTGGCGCTTGGCCCGCGATCGATGGCCCGTTGCAGTGTCTCGCAAAATTTATACACGCGAGGGCCGAAGGGGAATATTTGGAAGAAAATTAAACCGTAAGAAAGTGAGATATCGGGGAGGGAGAACGATTTTTCGACGGGGGGGAGGAGGGTTATAGAGATAGGAGAGCTGAGAAAGGCCAATGGAACAATTGAGTCATTTTATCTTTTTCGCAAATTCATTTCTTTCGGAATTTAGAGTTCGACTAAAAATCCAAAGAATTTTCTTTCGAGCTTTGCTATTCAATTAAAGATTTGACGTTCGATTTTTCACTAGTTTTTCATTGCTTTATTGAAGAATTAAATAAAAATTGGCATATTTATTGAGTTAATTTCCACGCTTTAAAAGTATAAAACTATCAAGAAAATATTTTTATTTTTTTCAAAAAGTCCATCTCTAATAACGGATACGATGTGATATCTATAATGATAACTCGAAATCTGAAATTAAATTAAGGGAAAAATGAATCAATTTAGAATTTCTGCAGTGCAATGTAAATCGAAACGAGATTTATTGACTACGTGTCAAGGTACAAACTAATCAAATTAGTCTGTAATCTGCAATAATTTGAGCGAGACTCATTTACATCCCCATAAATGTTGGCAGCATTAACACGTTAGCTTGGGCAATGCAATACATTACTCGACTGTATACTCTTCTCCCGTCAACCAGACCCTTTTGATCTCAGAGCTCGATAAATTCTTTGCAAAAATCCATCAAAACAGCCCCGCGAAAAGTAAACAATTTTTTCCGCCTAAACAAATTCTATCGATCCGGGGCAGTAAACGTCGAGTATATAAACACGTAATATCGAGGACACGCGCGCGCGCACGCAAACTCCGTCGAAACAAGCAGAGAGCCCATTCGATTAACTACCAATAAACTTCGTTCGCCGGAACCCCGAATCCCTCCAGCATACGTTCGGATCGCGTTAGGCTCCTTTAATCCCCCGACCACTCGGATCCGACAAGACAGGCTCTTCGTTTTCTCCTGGACAAGCGGCTGTACAAGCGGCGAACTTAGCCGCTCTCTCTCTCCTCTCCGCTTAGCCCCTCTGACGTGTCTCCAAGTCTAAGTTTAAAGCGCTCTGCCAATAAAGATCCGAGCTTGGAGTAAAGGGACTGCTTATCGATGGGCCGAGACATATTGCTTCCGCACGCACTCGAATTAATACCGAGGCGAGGAAAGTGCGAGGGCGGGATTGCCTCGGCGAGAGCCGTGTTTTTTCCTCCGCCGGAGATAGTCGGTTATTTATGCCGGCGTGCAAAGAATTTATTTCCGAATGAATATATCCGGGGAGAGGAAGTCGAGAGGTCGAAGACGCTGTATAATTGAGGGATACTGCGAGAGAGATCGTTTATCGAGATACTAGCAATCAGTGCTGCACTTTTGAGCTGTAGTTTTCTGTTTCTTCCGTTTTCCTCGAGGAGGAACCTTGGTTAGTAGGGGGAGGAAAAAAAGAGGAGAAAAAGCTGTGTCGACGTTAAACTGCAACTGATATTAGAAAGTCTTCTATTTCGCTCACAAATCCTCAATAAAGAGTTAAGGTAACTTCTGGAGTGAAATATTCATCAGGTTTGTCAGTCAATTTGATCTTTTTATTTTTTATACTGTACAAACTTTTGATCGAAAAAAAGGATAATAAGCTGTTGAAAAAGTAACAATTTTCATCAGTTACAATTAGTTTTCTATTGTTAAAAACAATGAAACGTTGCGAATTTATCGAATCGATGCAGATTTGCATTTTTCGCTAGTAAAATCGAGGTGCTCACGAGATTATTAGAAACAAATGGAGTTAATTGTTTTCGGTTATGTCGAAATTATCCATAACTTTATTCACTTAATGATTACAGAGTAGCAATTTTGCAGCTAAGGCAATTTGAAATTTAAATTCGACCAATCAAATGCTATAAATTATTTCCTAATCCATTTCACAACAGCGAAGTTCCCTCTTTTCCCGTGGGGGCTTCGGCTCCCGTGCATAGCCAATCGGCGAAGGACGAAGGAGGAATCGCCGCAGAAAGAGGCCAAATAAAAGAGGGTGGCGGAAAAAATTTGCCGCTTTATACGTGCGGCCAGCTGCGGTCGGCCCGCCGTATACTCCAAGATCAATGCTCGGGAGGGTAGATAAAACGGCCACACCGCTGGCGAATTTAATAAAGTCTTAATAACGAGCACTGGGCTCCGTCGGCGTCGCCTCTCCCTCCCCCCCTCTCTTGTGTCCTCCTGGGAAACTTTTCTCTCCCGGCTTGTTTTTCATCTTCTTCCTTCGACGTGTAAGTGATTTCGCGCTCGCGGATTGGTTCATTATGGCGCGCTGCATTATCGCCGAATCGGCTATTGAATAATTTACGAGTTTACGGGTTTGAATTATGTGCCGCGGTAATTGTTTTTAATTACTCGCTGTAAAATATAACGTAAGTGCACGCCGTCCGGCGGTTATTTCGGAAAATAAAGCGTTTTATAATGGTTCAGGGCTTTACGACGACGCATAAATTATTTTTCAACATTATAATTGCTCTAATTTATGGTTACTTGTACTAAGATCTAAATGTACTTTTAAGGGTATTTGCGCTTAAAAATATGCATAGCTGCGCATATACGGATTTTAAGTAAAGAAGCTGGTATATCGTTAATTAAGTGCGACGTTTAAGCCGTGCTTAATACAATATTATGCCTTTTTTATAACTTTTACTTTTTTTAGTTTGTATAAAGAACGGTAAAGAGAAATTCATTAAACATTAATATTTATGAG
This sequence comes from Ormyrus thymus, assembly GCA_035582935.1. Taxonomy (NCBI): domain Eukaryota; kingdom Metazoa; phylum Arthropoda; class Insecta; order Hymenoptera; family Ormyridae; genus Ormyrus; species Ormyrus thymus. The sequence goes on from JAWWEM010041775.1 coordinate 10,809, forward strand.
AAATAAATCATACTGTTTTATTAATTTATTCAATACTTTTTTAAAATTTTTATTGCACTTTGTCATTTAAATGGAACTAGGATTGAAAAAATATTTAGAATGAAAATCTTGTTATCCTCCGCAAATCTGCCTTCACGGTGTTCTATATATTTCACAAAACGACGATCTCGTTGTTTCACATAACTTTCTGCGCGGAAAAATCCGCATTGAAATTTCTTAAAAGAAATAATTTGACAAATTTTTAATTAAAATTTTTTACTCTCACATAAATACGGGACCACTTCCAAATCAAATTACGGAACAACCGACCCAGTTTTTTCCACGATTCAGAAACGCCAGAGAGAGAGAGAGAGAGAGAGAGAGAGAGAGAGAGAGAGAGAGAGAGAGCGCTACGCGGCCACGGCAGCTCTTGAAAGAACATAAAATGAAAATTCACGCAGGTCGTTTACCCTTTTAAGCGAACGTTTACTTTTGAATTCACTCGAGCGTTACGCGCATTTTTTCCCTGCGTGGCAGGACGCGTCCCTTTCTCTCCCTCTCGGCTTGGCGTAAAAAACGCAAAACTACCGGAGAGAGAGAGAGAGAGAGAAAGAAAGAGAGGGCGAGCGAGAGGGAACCATATCTTGCGTTCAATGGCCGTGAGTGCGACCGCGCGCGCGCTGTGCGGATGAAACAATAGCTTGGGAATGGCACAAAGCGCGGTTGAAATCTCCGTTAAAAAGCATAATTGTTTCGTGTACTAGATCCCTAGTCGGCGATAAATCTCAGGGAAATGCCGGTTGAAATGACTTCCCCGTAATATATAACACACGGGTTGCATATACGCCGCAGCGATGCAGCAGCAGCAGCAGCAGCACCAGCAGCGTTGCAGGGGTCACGTAAGCCAGTCGATATTGTTTTATGCTCCTGCACACGGCGTAATGGTATACTGCATCATTGTCGCGCGTAAATGGACATAACATGAAAAACGAGCTGAGCTATGAACTACCCCACGTGCAAGGGAGCCCGGCAGAATTGAAAGCGAAGGACGAGTGCGGCCGCGCGCCGCGCTCGGATTCACTCTAATGAAATAATAAAAGCATTTTTGCCCGCTGGCCGGCGAGGCTTTTTTCGGTGACGGAGCTTTCAAACAATTTCTAGAGGTACGAAACTTAGTGTCGATCGATTGTTACCACTTTTTCGACTTATTATGAATGTATACTACGGGTAACAAAGTACTGAAACATTGAAATAAACGCCAGTCAAGATTGATTCAATTAATTTATGAAGATTTTTATTGGTTTATGGACTTTTTTAAAATTTAACTAGATTAAATTTTGTTTATTGTTCACTATTATACTAGATTAAGTTTTTTTTTTTAAGAAGTCGTTCAGCTTCTCACTCAAGCTGCTGGTTTTTGAAAATTCCAAAAATAAATATTGATTAGTCTATATTTTTATTATTTTTATATCTTGGAAAGTAATGTCGATTTAGAAGAAGTCAATAAGCTACAATATTCTTTTTATGCAAAATAAGTTATGTCAATATTTATTTCTATAGAAAAATTGTTTTTACTTTAAACACAACTTTTAAAGAAATCAAAGAAATGCACATCCTTGATGATAACTTATTAATTATCTATTATTTCTTCTATTAGATTCAGCAAAAATCTCTCAAATTTCCAATTTCCTTTCTTAACTTAAACACGATAAACAAGTCCAGTGACATCTGCATGGTCCAAAAAAGCATTTGTTCACAGAATAGATACTCGCGCTTGTCGTAACCCTTCGACCTGCGTGGACGCTCAGTCGACAGGTGGAATTGGGTAAACGACAGTCCAGTAATTCTTGTATTGTTCGAAACTGTTATGCTGAATAGATTTTTGCGAGCGACATTTCCTGTAGACATATTTGCTTTACGATTGTTAGTGTAAACGATTGCAGGCTTTCTGTAATTGTCACATAGCGTAGCGTTTAGTAAAAATGTGATGGATTTCATATTCATTATATTCGCAATATTTACTTTAATAACTTTTCTATTTAATACGAATAATAAAACTTAATCTAGATTATTAAGTTTCGACCTAAGATGTATGTTGGACTCAACAATGAAAAGCACGAATCTCTTTTCTATCTCAAACAATAATAATATGACGTAAAATTTTGTAATTCAAATCATCAATTAATACAGTAAGACAAGATAGTATACTTGCATTGGTAACCTTGGTTTTACATTCTTAAAAGACTTACTTCATAATATGATACTTGTAAGGCGTCACTATAAATATTTGACTGATTATGTTAAATTTTAATTTGTACAAGTTTCTTACCCTGTACAAACGAGGTCATCATAGTTATGTAATAAGTATCATAAGACTTATTTGTAATTGATCAATATATTACTTAAGTCTACATCATTTTTTTCGTAAAATTAGTTTCTTAGGAATATAACAAATCATTGTATATGTAGTGTAAAATAGTTAAGTAAAGTATGTGATTGATATGCATGAGTGTGGAATAAGTCATTTTGAATATAAGTTGTAATTTTGGTTATTACAATATTTATGAATTGTGAAAACTTGATTGTTTTACTTTGATTACATTACTTTTTAAACCTGTGATTTCACTGTAAGACTATTTATTTATTTGACGCCAAACTCCTAAAAACCAAAGTTTTCAGAAAACAACAATAAAAGAGCTTGTTATTTTCTTCTGAAAATA
>JAWWEM010041786.1:0-48881 GCA_035582935.1 Ormyrus thymus
CAAGAGAGAGAGAGAGAGAGAGAGAGAGAGCAAGAGAGAGAGAGAGAGAGAGAGAGGGAGAGAGAGAGAGGGAGGGAGGGGCAGCTTCGGAAAGCGCGCCTGGCATTCGGTAAAGGAATTTGATTAGGATCCGATCGATTCCGTGTATGGAGGCACTTCACTAAGAGGGGCAGTGGGGGGGGGGAGAGGTCTCCGAGCTTTTCTGCACTCGAGTCTCCGAGCTTTTGCTTTGCATGCCACTTTTACGCTCGATTTAGATAATTCGAACACTATTCGTTATTCGATTTTTAGATGCCGCGGGGCGACGTTGCCTTAGGCTTTTCGAATACGTTGCGCGGGTTGATCGAACTGACTTTATTTTGATCGTTTTATTTGACGCTGCGTTTTTGACCGATAATAGTTTTTTTTTTAATTATTGGATTTGTTTGAATTTAATGATTTCGGCGTATTATTATATAGAATTGTGAATTATTATTTATTATAATTATTACTTATTATTTTGTTAATTTAGATATACTTTGAACGTTTGAAAATATTAAATTTTAACTTATGAATTATTAATTGTTAAATTAAATGTTTTAGTAATAAAAACATTTTTATATTAATGCTGTTATAAAATACGTGAACTTTGTGAATTTTGAATAATGTATAACATAAAAAGGCTATCAATCAAAATTGAAATTACGCGACTGAATTAACTCTCGTTTCCAACAGTACAAATGTTTGTTTATATATGATTATATTTAATTAAATAACTTTATTTTATCGAAAAAAAATAAAAGTAAATAAACTTATAAACGTACATCTAATTGTATCAATCTGCATAATTATAAAATAAATATTGAATGGAAATGTCAGTGCGTGAAAACTATTTTAAAAACCGGATATTTTTTCAACAATTCAAAAATTTGATGAGACATTGTTTCCCCAATTTTCGCTCGCAGATAAGAAACGAAAGCAAGATTTACAGGTAATAAATGGCAACTTAATACGCAGATTTAATGCAAGATCTCCTAATGCGAAATAAGACCAATTCTTCGTCGAAAATAAATCCAAAAAAATAAACTCTTAATATCTCCCCTGTTGCGCATTACATAAATTCGACTACCCCCTTACTGACTGAAACAAACGACTCAATTCAACTTCATAAAGCCCGATAAGAGAATTTCGTAAAACGCCCGGGGAAACTCCAAAGTTTCTTTCCACCTTCTTTCTCCCAGACGTCCTCCTTTATGAGAGCGCAAATCTGCAGTTACGATTTCAACGAGATTCTTCGGAAGTTATCACAACTTTTGCGCCTGCATCGAGCCCGCGGAGCAGCCGTCGTACACTGAGGGTATGCTTTTTTCCGACACTTGTCTGCACTTCCTTGACACGCTCTTTAGCGTAGTCTTTACTTGTGAAAGAGTTGTGAATTGCTTCCTTTTATTTCCTCTACCATACGTAAATAGTTGTACGTATTCGTTGCAATAATACCCGCGTAAAAAAAATTTACTTTGGGCAAACTTTGGCTAAACTTTTAGTTCAAATGAACTCTATCTAAATTTAGCCCATGAGACACGCGTTTGTTTTTTGTTTTTGAATAAAATAAATAAAACTCACGATCATATTAAAATCATATTATAAAACTCATAAATTTTATATTTAATATGAATAAGAAAAATACGGGTGGGGGCCAAACATGCGAATGCTCACTACGGAATTGCACCAAAATAACGAATTTTTCTACATCGACTATTCGAATGTAACTATTTCGATCATATTCTGTTTATTCTTCATGACCATTCGACGATTTGAACAGTCTAGTTATACATCTGAGACAAAACAGTCATTTCTAAATATTTTAAGTCAATGTAGAAAAATTCGATATTTTGATGCAATTCCGAAGTGAACATTCTCATATTCGGCCCCCACCCCAATTCAATATTTCAAGAAGTTTGACAGCATTGAAACTGACGCGGAAAAAAGCGGGAACGAGCAGCACCACGTTTGAGCGCCGCCGAACCAAGTCGAAGCGCCCCGAGTCATAGATCGCGCTCGATGAGGAGACGGAGAAAGAGAGAGAAAGGTTGCCACTCTGTCGACTCCCGGAGCTCACGAGCCAATACCTCCCCTCCGTTCAACGACGGATTCAACCTAACCCGCGGCGTCGCGATCAACCAAGAGCGCGAAGAAACAACAGGCAGCGTATCAGCGCTATCGACAACAGCGCCAACGCGAAGCTAGATAAGCGCGGTCGCTGAGATGAGTCTCGATCCGACTATAGGTATTTTTCCGAAAATTAGATATTGCGCTCAAACGTATTGTAATGCATATTATTTTCCTTTCGTTGCGGAACCGTTAGGAATGAAGTAGATTATTCCTTCCTCAGTTCAATTTCGTTTGTAAAACTTAGAAATAATTCGAGAATAGATTAAGTAGTTTTTATCTAAAAGTATATAACTTTGTTTTATTGAATTCTTTCCCTTTCTCCCACTATTCCTAATCACTGAAAATTTTCAGTAAGCACCCGCTCACCGACGGCTCGGTCGGCGGGATATATTTTCAACAATTATCAAGAGCGAAATCTAAAACTTACTATTTTATAACGAACCGGCTTTTCGGCATCCCGCGATTTTAGCTCTTGCCTCCAGTTTCATGCCATTCTTTTACCATTTTTTAAAGTATAATTTTTATTGCGCTCAAAAAATAATATTTCATTTGCCCTCAATTTCATTAAAATCCCATTTAAACTTACTTTCTCATAAATAAAAATGAAGTCAAAACTCTATTCATTTTTCGAAATATAAATTTAGAGTGCTTTATTAACTGCATAATTACTCTCTCCCGACGCAAACATCAATTTCCCGCGGAAAAAGCCTGAAATAAAAATTTGTTATGCAGCCAGATAAATCTGCCCTTATCCAAATCGATCTCCCGGCTCGAGAGGAGTCCATTGAAAAAGCCGTATTTCCCGCCTCCATCCAAACGAAGAAAGACTCGTCTGCAGCTTTCATTGCTTCCTCCTTCGGGAGCAGTCGAGCGAATCTGCACCTCAAACTTCGACTTCGTCCTTCCTCCGCGAGTGAAAAAAGCATCTCGATAAGGAAGCCGGGCGTCGTCGTCGTTGTGTCCCCTTATCAGGGAGCTCTTTCATTCCCCGCTTTTTATCGTACATCCCGGCACTCTCTTTCTCCTCCTTCGATCAAATATTTGTCGGAAGCCCCCCGGATTGATTTCGCGAGTTTTACTGAATGCTGGCTAGATTCCTTTATTCCGCAACTCTCTCGCTCGGCTAGGAGAAGTTTCTCCCTTGTGCTAGTGTACACTCGAATTCGCGGGAAGCGATGAAGTAAATCTCGAAAGCCAGTTTGCAGGAGTATTGTGGAGTTGGCTGTGCCGTTCGGGATGCGCACTGAGCGCGAACGAGGTGTGGAGGACGCTTCAGAAGAGGTGGATGGAAGATTATTTTATGGAAATGAAGTTATTCGGCGAACGAAGAAAATTAACAGGGATTGAGCTCGCTTTTTTTAAAGTCGGAGGCTGGCTGGGAATGCAAAACATAAAAATTGAGTAATAATGCAGTTGCATTGCGCGAATTAATGTGAAATTTCTGTATTACGAAAATTCGGAATCCGAGTGAATACATTCTCGAATGTGAAGCGAGTTTGTAACTTTTGCAGTTTGAATGACGAGTGCTTTCGAAATTTCGCGAATAAATAGTTTGAAAAGTATTCATTCAATAATAATTATGAAATTCCGTAACTTATTACGCAATTATATACAACATTTTCTACGCGAAACAAAAGAATCAAAGTACGAAATTGAACTCGGAAACGTAACAAAACGGAGTAAGGGAGAGAATGCATTTGACACTTTTCCTCCGCAAACCCTTCGCTTACGACGCCTCCGACACGTTACGTGCGTGTAATCGACACATAGCCGAGGAACTTAGTCGGAAACTAGGCGATCGGAAACAATAAAATCGAAGACGCGAAGAGCAGAAACGAGGGGGAATAAAGGAGGCGCGAACGCCGCGTAAAAACGCGGGGAGAGGAAGCTTAAAGCAGGAAGGCGAGAGAGGAGCACGTGGAATAAGTAATAAGCACTGCGACGGAAAGCGGGATTTTTTATGCGAAGGGGCGTAAATAATTTAGTTCGTCATAACGCTTCGTGTGTGCGTAGGGATCGATGCAGCTTCCGGCGCAGTAAAATTGACTCTTTACTCGATGCTTTGTTTTAGGTTTACTGGGGAGCGTTTGCTTAAAACAGGTGAGTTGCAAAAAATGCTCAATGTTAAAGTAAGTATGGGATAAAGCAGTGCGTAAAAAGGGCTGATTTTCAAGGTTCTAAAGTGAATTTGGTACCCTTCAACTTCGGGAATGCGATAGTTAGTTATTAGCGTTCGGGTATATTCAAAGCAGACTTTCTTTATGCTCTTGTAATTAACGAAGTGATTTTTGTTTTTATAATAACTCAATTTTAGGAGCTTTGAGTTTCTAACTATTTCTCGTGATACTCGAGTTGAAAACTGCATCAAAAGTTTATGCCTCCGAAGTTGTTTACGAGCTGCACTTTTGGTTTAATCCAACTAATTAGTATCAAAGTAAATTTATTTTTCTAACTTGAATAAACATAAGGAAGTCCTCCACATTTTTGCAGCTCTCAAATGGAATTTTAATTAACAAACTTTTACAACATCGCTCTCTCTTTTACCGAGTAATTGAAACCTATATTCCACTCGTGCATGTGAATTATACCCTCCACGCAAAATAGCTTCAATCCGTATCGACAGCCTCGTTCGCAGCGTCCCGAAACGGTCGTCCGAAAGCGAATAAGAAAAGTTCGGGGGAAAAAAAATTGGCTCCTCGCCGCTCCGTCCCGGGCTGCATTACGGGGACCGTAAGACAGATAGGAAAAGCAGGGGCACTCGGGGAGACGACAAAAGAATGCGTAATGGCCGGCTGAAAAGGGGCGACGAGGGGAAATCGGTGACGAACGGCGAAAACTTGCGGGAGAATTTCCGAGAGCGGGGCGTGGAAGAGCGAGGAGCGATCGTACGTGAGGCGAAAGTCGAGGGAGCTGCGAGGGAGAATGCCTTTCCCGTGTGCCACTTCCAGTGGTGAGCCGAGACGCCGCGCTGAATTCGCATTAATTAATTGTGAATGGCTTTGATTTTGAAGTTTGGCGGGGCGGGGGAGGGAGCTTTAAGGGGGTATTAAGCTGTGAGCGATTGAATTATTTTTTGAGATTTTGAGAGAGACGTCTGCGGAATTTTAAAGTTTGTTTCCATCATTTTTATAGGGTTATCTGTTATCTTCAAAATAGAAGATGAGGCATTTTCTATTTTGCAGATTTTTCCCCATCAATCCCTGATATTTTTGCCGTATTGATTTCCACGTACTTTCCTGACATCGGAGGAGCGCCTGATACGTCCAGGAAATCTATCCTTAGAGTATTAATACAATGAAAATTTAACACTTCAACTCTAGCTGTAAAATGCATTTACAAAAAATGAACATATTTTTTAGTCTCGCCAGCTATAAATAAATGACGGTTTTTTTTTATTTAAGCAAGGTGTACAGATTAATTAAACGATTAAGAACATAAATTAGATTTTATAATTATCAAGTCAAAAGCGATACCATCTTAAAGCTTAAAGTTTTCCATTATCAAATATCCAACTCATCGCAGGCCGGCTGAAGAGTGTTATTTTTCTTAGAGTATTCATTTTTTATGCGCGCCGCCTAATCGATACATTCTTAGCGGGGGAAATGTAAGTTCGGCACGCATCTAGCTCATCGCGGGCACAAAGCCGCGGAAATTTCGAGGACGCGGGTAATGTGTATTATCAGCGCGGATAATGCAAGGCATTAATGAGACACTGGCGAGGATGTAAAAACGACGAAAATAACTTTGGCGTATACTCCATCGTAAAGTGAAGACTTAAATGTTATTGATAACTGGATTTATTGATGTATATTTTCGGCACGACTGAATGAGTGTCGTTTTAATTGAAAAACGCTTTTCGATGTATGAATAATTAAGCGGTTTTATTAATTTAATGTTTCAGAGCTGAAATAATTGGTCATTTGACTGAACTTACGAACGAATAGAAAGAGGACAACTTTTTTTTATTAGTCAATGATTCGTTATTTTAATTATTATTTGTATTAATATAATTTTAATATGGTTTACTATAAATTATTTACTATAAAAGATTTACTATAAATTATTGAAATCTTTACACTATTGAATTATTCATTTGGAACTAAACTACTCTCATACAATATGCATTGTTTGTAATTGTTTTCTAAATATGCAATCGCAATAACAAGTTGGTTGAGTTGGAATTAAATCAGCCCTCTCATTTATAATCCAGTTTTCATCCTATTTTAATGAACTTTGACATAAAAACAATTGTAATCCTAATAAGATATCATGTAAAGTTTAAAAAAAAAGCTGAAAACTACGAGAATATTTATTTCGTAAAGCGCAATCACTGCAATTCTGGAAATAATTAATTAAAGCAGTAACAGGCATCATTAATTCATTCTGACAATGCAAAGCTCATTTATACAGCTGACAAGACTCTTTTCAGGAAACTTGTTGCGCAACGCGTCAACGTTTTCGGGGGGGAATCACGAAATAAATAGCCACTTCCGTGATAAATTATGAAATGCAGGATAATGCACGTCTCTCCGCGTTGGTACTGTCGGTTTTCGAGAGAAATATATATTCCTGTTGCCTCTTGAAGAGGGTCTCGTCAAGTCGGCGATTCTCCCAGTGTTCAAAAAAAAAAAAAGATGCTTGCTATTCTTCTGGAGACGTATAATGTGCCTCGTTTAGTTTGGAAAGGTTATTTAAATGTATCTTGGTATCAGTATTTGGTAGCTTCGAAGCGTGAAAAAATATGTTCATTACTGTGAACAAGAGTGAAGGTTTATTTATATGCGTAGTGCAGATTGCGCATGAAGTTTATCTCGATTTTCTGGCCAATTTTAAATAAAAGACCCCTTGGCGCTTTGAAAAAAATTTTTCCCTAGAGCCAAATATACTACTCGTATAAATTGCCTAAATCGTTGTGTTTCCGAATTGTTTCTAAAATAATCCTCGAACAAAGAAAAAACATTTTTACAAAAACAAAAAAAAAACAGATAAAAAATCCGAACACTTTTCAGTTTGACACTACAAACCTGCTTCGAATTTTACGACATAAATAACTTAAAAATCATTCCTCGAAACCGCTTGAATTTTTTACAATCTTGCGCACCCCGAAAGACACGGAATCCCGGAAAAAAAATCCAAGATCCCCCCGTTTGCATTAGTCCCACAAACGGCTCGTAAAATCGAAATAAGTAATCGCGTCCCACGGGCCAACTGCAAAATCCAATTTCTTTCTCGTTCTCGCGGAAGGAAGCGACTCCCCCCCCCTCCCCATTCCCCTCGCGCCTCGAATTGAGAAGCGAAATCGGACCCCTGCGGAGCAGAGAGAGAAGGGATATATCGAGTCGCCGGCCATTATGAGAAGAAGACGCGCTCCGTTCTCCCGCGCGAGGTCCACTTTCCCGCCGGTGGAAACGGCCACTCTCGTTAGTAAGTCGGCGTCTTCGGCGGAGCTTCATCCGAGATTTCGAGATCCTACGCCGGATCCTTTCCGCGCGAGACTCGGGGATTCGATTCACGCGGGCCGCTCGGCCGGGAGTCGATTCGAGGGATAATGATTTTCAGAGGGTACTGTTTCTCATCCGGGGAGATTATTTATTGCTTTGATGAGACGGCGCGCTCTTTTCAATTGGCTGGTTATTTTGGAAAAATAGGTATTTGATAGAATTATAAAATTACTCGCGCGTTCACTCGGACGTGAGATGCTGCCATTATCCGCATTTCCTAGAGTAATTGCGCGTCATTGCTGGACAGTTCATCAGAGCTAAGAAACAAAAGCCATTGTAACAATATTGAAGACTCCCGCAACGCAAGCCTTCCGAAAATTCTAAAACCCGAGCCCGCTCGATCTCGCATTCGGGAAATAATCGCCGAAAGCAAGCCGCCGCCGGCAAGGGGCGCAGCGGTTCGGAAATCGGCGCGATCGCGGCGGTTTTTTCGCGGCGCTCGGAGAGAGGCCTGGCGAGCTCGCTCGCCTTCCATATGGATTTTCCCTCGTGTGAGGTCTCTCTCTCTCTCTCTCTCTCTCTCCCCTCGCGGCGCGCTTCGATTTTCACGCTCGACTTGCTCGTCATCGAGCCTCGACCTCTCTGCGCCGTTTTTAGCCTCTCGTCGCCTAGCGCCGGCGACGACTCGCCGCTGCAGCGGGAGCGGCATTTTTCTACAGCCGTTCTTCGGATTTCGACGGGCGGCGACGGAGCGTTTTTTTTTTAAGCCAAGCCGAAAGGATCGGAGGAGGAGTTTTACGGGGGAAGCCGAGGATTTCGTGGGTCGGCCGGGGCTTTTATTCGCGGAGTTGGGCTAGTTAGTAGTTCGACTCTAAGTGAGCTGGATACGAGATGAATAAAAATTAAGGAAAAGGCGTAATTTTATTTTAAGTATTGCAGTTCATGGAGATGATGTAGATTCAAGTTTTAAGGTATTATTTTATGCAGAATTTTATATACGAATGTTTTTGTAGAAATTTAGCATTTCATATAAAATAAACAAAAACAATCGTTTGAAACAGCAGATGTAAATAAATTTATAGAACTAGTTCTCTTTATTAAAGTCTAATTGTCACTCGTGCCACAGTATCAAGGAAAATAGACTTATCGTCGCGGCCACTATATAATAAGATTAGTTTGCGACGCTGGTTAACACGTTATTAATTGCAGCAAAAATAGAATTCTCTTCTCCAAAAGTTCCCCGAACAATCCTCGAAGCAGCGTTCATTTCCACTCCTGAGGAGCTCCTTCCCGACCTCCGAACTTTTTCTCAGCTCTCCAATTCATCTGACTTTACCTCGCGCAAGACCGACAAAAAAAAAGCTTCGAAAGACTCTTACTCCGCTCTCTTCGCTTTCTCCGAGGCCACGATGACGAGGAGAATCCCCTTAGCTCTCGCAGCCGCGAGAGTGGAGCAATTTAACAGGAATTCATGCCCCGATAGAGGAGAAAATGCCCCGCCGGGAGGAGCGAGGGGGTGAAGAGAGTCTTGAGCAGCCGACAGGCGACGGACTGAATTAAGGGCTAAATCGAGGGCGGAGCGAAATGAAGACGCCGCGCGGCGCACTTTGTTTTCTCCCCCCCCGATTATGCGTTCGCCGCGCGGCGAAAAACCGAGTTAATTCCCCGGGATCCGGGGAAGAATAACCGCCGATGATGCCCGAGTCCCGGGGGCGCACAAAAGCCTCGGAGACGCCGTAAATTAAAAAACTCAGCTCTTCAATAGAGTCCGGCCGGGGTTTTTTTTTTTTTTTTTCATTCAGAAGACGTCCGAAGGAGAGCTCGCGATCGAGAGGGGCGGTGCGAGGGATATCCGGATGAAAAGGGAGCGAGGTGAGAGGCAAAGGCAGGAATAAACGAAGTACAGAGCGGGTGGACGGTGGAAGGGAGAGAGGGACGAGCATCGATGTTTCAATAAGAGGAGAGCGGAGGCAGCGGCACAGCTTGTGAAAATGAGCCTGACGACGGGAAGCAATAAGCCCGGATAGCTTTTTATTATCTTAAGCCCGGATTCTCGTGCCGTAGGTCGTGCGCCTTTTCAATATGCAGTTGACGGGGAGGGAAATATTATTTGTGCCCCTGGAACTGAGGGAATCTCGAATAAATAATGAGTTCTAACTACTGAAATATTTGATATATTCGATATAGGTTTTTGTTGGATATACTGGCCTGGAATTCGGACGGTGCTGGTTCAATAAACGTCGGGTAGACGATATCTTGACAGCAACGTTCCATAATTGGCACAGTAGTTAAGTTCGTATCGTTAATAAGTGACAGATTGTACGTTCGCCCGAACATTTCTGCAAACAGAATATCATGGACATTAAAGTAAACCAGTTGGCGCTCAGGCCGCTACTTAAATTATTCATTCGTTAAATTATTCAAACTTTGACTTCGAAAATGGTTCGTTTATTCGAGCAGCACTTCAATGTCGATTATTCATCGGAGTTTATTAGGTTAAGTCAAAATATATACTTGTTGCTAATTAAAAGAATGCGCATCAAATTCATCTAAAAATATATTTTAATATCAAATGTCTCCGGTAAAGCAAGCATTCCTTTGCATGCCTTTCTGCTTTCAAGTGTATTTATGAAAGCATTTCGATAATTACTTCAGTGAACTCTCCATTCCGAGCGTTTGAATTTTTCAGCTTCAACTTCTCCCAATACTTTCGGGATTCAAAAGATGTTTCTAATTCATTTGGTCCTGCGTGTGTGCATTAAATAACCGAACAGCTTTCGAGCGCTCGAAGCTTTTGCTGCCACGAGAGGGCATTGAAAGCAAAGTTTTTAAAGATTTGAATACATAAAGCCTCTCGAGCGCCACTCGATTCTCATCCCGAATAAATTGAAAAAAAAAAGTAGCTCTCGGTAATCGGAGGGAAGATAAAAGAAGTCGGCCGAGAAGCGCCGGAGAGCAAATGAGAAGGAGCCCCGTGGAGAAGGAGAAAAAGCCGGGCGGGATGACGAGACAGTGGAAGATATCTGGCAGGCGGGATCGCGAGACCGTAAAAATTCCGAAATTCCCATTTCGCCGTTCGCTTCCTTTTTGTCTGCCTCGTTCTGCGTTTCGCTTCGGATCGTCGCACTTGTTACTCTTGTGGATGTAACGTTGTTACGACGGAAGCTACAAGTAAATAAAATTTTCGAGTTAAATAAATGATTGCAAAGGGATCGCCGGGAATGAAAAGCAAACTTTTTTTTTAGAAACTTTAAGGGGAGCAAATGAGAGGGTTATTTGTGAAAGACTTTATTTTCAAAGCTACTCTATCAGAAGGAGATCTACAAAGCAACCAATTTAAGGATTTAAATCCCTTCTTTATCTACTCATTTACATATTCATTAATTTAAATCGCCTTCTGGAAGGATAAGGGCTACGTGGTTATTACTCATCTTCATTTGCTTATTATGAAAACACCAGTATTGAGTTTGAAAAATCTTTTCTCGTTAAAGTATAAAGTAGAAAATGAATAGAAGCAGAAATATTTTTGAATATAAAGTGGATTCTACTTATCGCTAAAAAGAATCCAAAGTGCCCAATTTCGTTTTCAGTTAATAAAATTATAGTTTCTTTTTTTTTACTTTCAAACCCAACAGATATAACTCTTTAATCTATACGTTTTCCCGAACTGTGAAAGTTACATAATTTTCTTGAATTTGTTTAATCGCAAAGAAAAATTTTATGAATAACTGAAGAACCTGTTTAAAAGTAAAGAGAGCACTTTTTCGACTGCCGAGTCAAATAATTATAAATAAATATATACTAAAGTTAACTCGATGTATTGAAGCATGTTATCATTAGTACTTAAGGAAGCCATTAAAACTAATTAAACTAATGCTTTTGCTTTTAGTCAAAGTGAAAACAGAAGCTTTAGACAAATGCTTGCTTCGATAAGGTAAATCCGTAAGCCTTAATTCGTCTTGTCTTATTATCCTAGTTAATATACTTAACACTATAATACATCAGCTTAAGAAAGTTAAAATCCGGCCGAGTTGAAAATTATTTATACTAATATAAATTCTCGCGAACCAAAATGAGAAGCTCAAATAAATTACCTGGTGGAACTGTCGGTTATTTAAAAAAAAAAGGGCTTAAATATGTTAGGTATACGAACATAAACTCCCAGCAGGTAAATAAACTCGAAATGCACTAAAGTGTTGAAAACTCCGAAGGTTTCCCGGTTTAATTAATAAACTTTGACTCGGGCCAAACACCGTCCCTTACCAACCCTTAAGCTACATCGAATTTTAATTAGATGTCAGTGTAGGAGCATCCAATGAAGTTTCGAGGAACAAGTGCAATGTTTGATGCATAAACGACACTGCATCTTGTTTAAGTTTCGCGCCGCGCTGTTTTTGAAAGGTGCGCCACGAAAGGCGGGGTTGCTTTTTGCAATTTCCGCGCCTCAGAATTTAGTACACTGTCGGGTCTGGTTGATTTCGAGCTTATTCGTTAATTTGTTCTGCAAACCATTCGACATGCAAGGGTTAGCTTTAGCGCTGCTATTAGACTCGAATGGAAAGCGAATAAACGTTATTTACAGTGCACAATAAAATAATGCTCTAACGGAGTGCTCTGAATTGCGTGCATACGTCATTGGTAAGTAACGCACCAACTTTATGCACCAAACACCTGCACACGTGTTCCGATGCTAAATCATGGTTTGCGCGTTTTCCCTGCCGCGCGCGCCTTCGATTACAGGACCAGTTTCCAACTGCAAGCGATAGCTTTCAGGAAACAGTCCATTTTCGTTCTAACTCGTTAAACATAGAGCCGCGCCTCGGCGCTCGAGACTCTCGAAAAATCCCCCGGCTTTGCCCATCGCTCGCGCGGGGCAGGAGTCAAGGGCCCTTATTACCAGCAATTCCCCGCGCGTGTACATATCATCATCCCCGACGCGCGCTCTCTCTCGTCCGTCCCGGGCGCCGCAATAAGAGAAAAAGCCAGCAGCGAGAGAAGAAACCCTTGCCGCGGATAAAAGCGCAGGGAGAAGGAAAAGCGAGTGCGACCGTGCGAAGAATTTATAACTCGGCTCTTTCTCCTCGGCCATTCGTTTTCCCCGTCGACGTCACCGCATTACGCGCACCGGCGACTTCCTCCCGAGGGTGGAGAGAGAGAGAGAGAGAGAGAGAGAGAGAGGATGCGAGTTTGACCGTGGCTACATTATTAAACGGGATCGCCCGATGCTTTTGACGAGGTCGGCAGTGTTCGCCGACGCTTTCTATATTTTAATGATGCAAGGCCGAGGTGAGCGCCGCCGACGTGAACCATTAGGCAACGGGCCACTGAAAGGTTCTCGTACGTGTTTATCAATTCGCTCGAGCATTATTAAGCAGGGAGAGAGAGAGAGAGAAAGAGTTTCGACGTCTCTCGACCTGGAAATTCTCCGCACGGAAGCGATTTTGTAAGCCGGGCAGTAAAAAGTTCGAGGAAACAAGTGAAGTGTTAAAGCTTTTATACGAGCAATTAAATGGGCAGCACTTGAAATTAAATTACGTTACGCATCCGCGAAGAGCAATTAAAAGGCGATTCTATATACTGGTTTTAACAATTTTCACACCTCGTCCGAGCGCCGATCGATCCGCCGAGTGAAAAGAAACTGTCGCCGACAAATTTCCGTTAAAGCCGTCCCTCGTCCCCGTAACGAAGTACAGCGCGGCGAGAAGAAAAAAGCCGGTCGCGGGAAAAATAAGAGAGGACGCGCCCGAGCCCGTCCAGGACGCGTTAATTAAATTCCATTTATCCTGATTGCCATCTGGAGCGGGGAGAGGAGCACGCGTGCGCGCCGGACGCCGCGCCGCGAGCCCTCCTGAATCGTGCGCGCGTCGAGTCACCTGGGCGGCGCCACCTGTCCCCAACCTTAATTTGAAATCTTTTATTCGCGCGCCGGCCGTCCGCTGAATTCGCCGAGAGAATGCTAAACGGCCGGCTCTCCCTCGGGACGTTCTTTCCACTCCGCCTTGGCACTTTTCATGCGCAGATGGAAGAGGTAAATCTGGGGAAGACGTCGGCGGTGTTCTTTCGTTTCTTTATTTTTTCTTCTTTTTCTCTCTCTCTCTCTCTCTTTTCGCGGATCCGCAATTTTCGCGATAAAGCTCGACGGCGAGAGGGAGCAAAGAGGATTTCTCCGGGAGAGCTGGTTTGCTTTTCGCGACTCGCAACTTTGCATGATTAAATTATGAATGCCTGACCTTTTGTAGGAATATTTGGACTTTCTTTAGAAGACTGGCGTCGATTCGCGGTGTTATTAAAAACTCTTCGTTTCTGAAAATTACTTATGCAAAAAGTAAATAATGATAAAGCGAAAATCTAGTTTGCGTAATGCAATGAGTTAATGCTAAAAAGGAGGTATTCTACTTTCATATTTCGTATTTAATCTTTCATTTCGAGGTCGGACCATAAAAACTCCATTTTATCTACATTTCAAATCAGGAAATTTTTCAGAATCCTTTTCGACGTCACTTCACTTATTACTCGTCTATTTAAGAGGTCGTATAAGTTGACGTGTCACAAAAATCTTATATAATTCACCATAACCGTTTGAAAAGCATACCGTCAAATAAATCCGCACTACTCTTTCATATTCGATAATCTTTTGAAAAGGCTTCATCAGATTAGAAAGGCGCACGACTTTATCCGAAAACATTCGCCAGAATCGCCTGATTCCTCCGTGAAGATTCTCCAAAAGCGAACCGCCGTTAAATCTCGCTTAAAATCCTCCCACTCCCGGAAGTTCTATTTAAGCATTGTCATTCCACCTTAAGTGGCTGCTAAAGCGAGCCTTAAAATTTGACAGCTTATCCCGTCTGCAAATAAATCCCCCGAAAGGAATTCATTCCACGAAGAGGCGTCGTCCACCCGGAAGTACAACACCCTCACCCTCAAACCCTCTTCCAAACATTTAAAAAGGATATATATATATTTTTTTCTTTGAAAGATTACCGCTAAACCCTGCGTAAAATCCTGAAACAAGGAGAGAAAGAGAGAGAGAGAGTCCGGAGCGGGGGAGGGACAGTAAAACTTGGGGGGCGATAAGAGGCCGATAGCTCGGCTTTCGCGGCCGGCCTCGATTCCAAGGGAAATCACTCGGGGGTGTCGCCAGCATCTGCGCGGATCTCCGAGGCGGTCCCTCGGCCGGGTGCGAAAACTGGACGAGAACTCGTCATGCGGGCCTGCAAATCGACGATTTCGGGGCGCCAATGCTGGGCTCTTCACGGCGGGAGGGAAGTTGATGGAGCGGCCCGCCGCATTGTTAGACGATAGCCGAAGGTCCGGCTTGCGGAGCGACGCGGCCGAGATGCGGGAGGTTACGGAGGAGTGCTTGCGCGTCGAAATTTCGGGGAGGCGGTTATCAAGCTATTTTCTTCGATGGAGAATTCAGATTAATTTTATTTCTTTTTTAAATGTATAATTTTATCGCTTAACGACGGAGCTGCACCGAAAAGTTATTGACAGGCGCGTAAAAAGTTTTATCGAAGCAGAAGGTGATAAGCTCGAATTAAGTCATTAGCACCAGGAATATTTCACGAACTATTTCAATGTCGAGCGCGACATCGCGAGTAATCGAAAATCGCTGACGCTCAAACATCCATCACTTTGTCAATTTCCGGCATTTCGGAAATTCCATTGTATCATCGTGTGATTTACTAGCTCTCGGTATTTGTATCCAGCCTGCACTCGGCCATCTCACAAAATGTACCCTCACGGCCCTCCCCCTCCTTAGCACGATCCATCGGGCAATCCTATCAGAAAATTACACCCATTTAGCAAAGTCATCGGGCAATCAGCCGGGCCGCATCCCTGGCCGCAAATCAGGCAAAAAATCCGATATACAGCCGGCAGGCAGCTCCCTCTCTCTCCCTCTCGGCAGGTGGGACGAAATTAAGGCCGCCTTATCGAGGGCTGCACCCGCGGATTAAGGTTTATCGCCCGGTGAGGCGCAGCTGCCGGAGCGTTACTTAATTAAGTGGCCCCTAATTATCGACTTGGCCCGCCAACCCCCCCCCCACCCCCTCCCCCGGCCCGCGGGCGCCGCTGATGTAATACCCACTCGCGTGCTGCTGATGCCTAGTGACTTTTGCGTGCGGCCGACGTCGAGATCGAGCGTGAGAGCGGCTTTAAGCTCGTTATTGGATTAGCGCCACCAATGCGATTGGACGCTACTGCTGCTGCTGCTGCCGTTGCCGCCGCTGCTGCTTGTTTAGGCTGCAGACCTGCTTTCCAGCTTTAACGACGCTGTCGTTTAATTGATATTACAGCCCGAGCAGGGCTGCGCCGCCTTTTTCCTGCTTTATCGATTATTTTAATTTCGCTGAATTTTACAGGCGGTAATAGGATTTTACAGCTTCGGGAGTGTGCGCGCGAGAGAAGAGGGAACGGCTTTGATTAGCGGGGGAGGGGGGAGGGGAGAAAAATATAAAGTTTCGGTTAAAACGAACACGCAGAATGCGCGGCTTTTAATTTGGGTGATTTCGTTCAAAAGTTTACGACGCCTCCAATTATTCGATCCTGTAACCGCGAGGGATGAATAAAACCGCAAAAACTAGGCTGTAAAGAAACTTTACTATCGAAAAAATACACCGCGGCTCATCCTTACACAGCGTCCAATTAATTTTTTTCAATCTCTCTCTCTCTCTCTCCCCATCTCGTGCCCGCGTAAAAAGATCCGCGCGGCTTCCCGTTTCCTCCTTCGGGTAATAAGCTTTAAAAAATTCCCGAACAAATTAATTTACAGCCGTAAAAAAGGGCCGCCTCTTTAATGCGCGGGGGGGGGAGGGGGGAGGCAAAAAGCAGAGACTCCCCGCTAACTTTAACTTACGGGAAAAGCCGGGGTCCTCTCCTTTTTTTCCCAGCCGGTCGTACGTGAGAAAAACGAGAAGCTGGACGCACACGCGCAAACTAATTTCCAGGGCGACTCGGGGGGGCGATATAAAAAAAGTAAAGGAAGAAAAAAGCTGGAAGCGCCGCGCGGAGAGAGAGAGAGAGAGAGAGAGAGAGAGAGAGAGAAACTGGGCGAAAAACGCTGGCGAGTCAAAAGTAGTTGAAATTAGGTACGTAGCGGCCGCACAACTGTAAACATCATCCGCAACGTTGACGAGAGGCTGCAGCGCAAAGCGCCGGCAGTGTGACAACGGCGCGGAACGAACTTTCCGCCGCGTTGCGGCTAACGAATTCGCCGGCAACTGAATAGGGCGAGAAACAGTTGCGAGAGATAGAGAGAGAGAGAGAGAGAGAGAGAGGGAAGGTACGCAGAGAGAAAGGCAATAGTGAGCGCTGCGGGGTTAAAAACAAAAATTTCGAGCTTTTTTAATTGCAGCCGGGCGAAGGTGGTGCAATTGATGCTGCGGGCGCGCTTTTACGGCTGAATATGATTTCGCGTAGATAAATGCATTGACTTTTTAATGTAAACGAAGTTATTACGTTGAATTACGTGTAGTCATCAATTCTGTAAAATAGCAGTCATTCTTAGAAGCTTCACTAAACTTACGCATAATCTGCTATGAAGTTGAACGATAATCACTTTACGAAATTTCTAACATGATTTTAAGTTTTTATACTTGCCTAAAGTAGGGTTTAAGTACCTCAGACTTTATCGTCGTAGCCCTGAACGAAGCTTTCGCGCGGGGAGCTTCTAAAAAATTTAATACTAATTCGAACTAGAGTGAAAAATCACGTTAGCAGACGCAGTAAAAAAAAACGTCCGAAGTCAAACTCGACGCAAAAACATTTACTTCGCCTAGGAATACTCCGCGATTTTTAAACGTCAATTCTTCCCGAACTATTCGACGTTTAGAAATTTCGAGTTCGCAGAGTTTGAAAGAATTCCAGTTTCGAGCTAAACGAGTTGACGTGGAAAGCTGCGTATACACAGAACGCGGAATGCGAGAGTAACTCGTTAGCGGCATAGAAAAGCTAACGAGAGAAAAAGAGGCGAGCGGCAGCGGCGAAACGAATAATTGTTGCTTCCTCGGCCAAAACGCGCAGAAAAATCTTTTGTTTCGGCTTGTACAGTTATGCGCCGCAATGAAACGTAATCCGATTCTCATTATCGCATTTGTGTAACCCGCAGCGGCGAATCGCAGGAGTAATAAATCGTTACGCGAAAATATTATGGCCAGTGGAACGTTTCGTAATTTGTTGCGTTTGCTTTTAATTCTGAGTGATTAATTTTAATTTGATTCCTGGGTTATGAAAGAGTGTTCGGTGACATATTTTTCTTTGAAAATTAATTTAATTAGCATCTTTAAGTCAATGTGGAACTGTAAAGTACATTATAATAATTAATTTTGCTTACATTTGTGCCTTTTTATCTACGTCGTGTTTTGATTTCTACATTAAAAGTATAACTTTCAACTTGCCCAGAAAGTTGAGACACGGCATAAAAAACCTGTTACTTATAGATTATAAAAATATTTTAGCCACTCTGCGTAACTAATCCGAGAGTATATAAGTATAATTGCTTTGATTGAAAGTTCATTCACAATTCTTAGAAAGTGTTAAGCTATAATTAGTTTCATACTATCAAGATTATTATATTTGAAAATAAACGAAGGAAGGCTTTAATTAAGCTGTCTCTGCCAATTCGCTAGTATTAGTTTAATTACACCCCTTTACTGGAAACGCAAAAACCAATTTAGATTAAAATGCCGATATGTAAACTGACTTTTAACCCTACAACCAAGAAAATTGTAAGCTCCCCCCTTGACACCTGGCAATTGAGATTCAGCATTAATATAAAACCTCGCGAGCCATCGCCGCCAGCCAAGGCCGAATATTCCGCTAATCCCGCGCGCGAGAACTGCGAAAGCGACCGGGAAGTCCAGCAGTGCCAACCTAACCTCCGGCCAGTCGCCCGGCCGCCACTTGACCGAGAAGTATCGCGCATAAATTAAACTTGATCACCTCGTGTTCGCTCGGTAAAACACGTCCTCGGGTAATCCTCGCGACCTTCCGCCGAATCTAAACATAGCCTCTCCCAGGGACTCCTCCTCGACGGCATCTCGATCTGCAGGAGGCCCCGGCACCGGAGCTCCGGGGGACGCGCGCGTAAATTAATTAGCGGCCTCCTCGAAGGCGTCGGACCCGAGCGAGACGTCGGCGCGCTGTAGGTGACCTAGGGGGGATCGATGCCGGAGCCCCGCGCCATTTTGCCCCGCCGGCGCACACATGTTGCTTGGGGGCTTCTCTCCTTGCACTTGGCGCCTTTATCCGCGGCCGGACGCGCCCGAGCCTGCCGTTAATTTATATCGCTCCCGCGCCCCGTGACGTATAAACTCGAATCGGCCGAGCGGCGGGGGGAGGTTATTGGGAGAATTTGCCGGATATTTATTGATATTTAGCTGGATTACCTGGGATATTTATTGAGGATCTGTAAGGGGCTTTTAAATCGCGACGGGGGGGCTTGTTGCCGCGGCGATTTGCTGAGCTTTGCTGGTTTTAGTGGGGTTCTTGTAGGTACGGATTCGTTGGGCCGCTGACGGGGGTATCGTTTACTTATTGATTTAACTATGAGCTTTTTGCGCGTTTTTTTTATGGAAGCCGAGTATTACGCGGAGTTAATGATGCTTCCTCCATTACTGGGATGTTTTCGAAAGGATTAACTTGAAGGATTACACCGTCGGTTTTCGTATTTCCATTTAAATTAAATATGAGCTGATAAGCAGAAACTGGTCCAACAGTAACAGAAGATTATTTATCAATTTTAGTGTTAGTACCATCAATAATCCCATTGCATCAATAAACTCGTGAGTATTCGAATAAATTCTTAAAAATGACTTGAAAACCATAAGCTCCAGCTGCCTTCGCGTTTCGCAAAAATTTCAGGTCCTCGCCCGTCGGCCCGACGAAATTCCTCCCAAAGTCAAAGTCGCCCGAAATTGCGTCGCAATTCCCCGACAACTCATTCAACGCGTCGTGCACCCGTCCCGAAAGCAGAATATTCAGCGTGCCGGATAATCCGGTTCGTTCGCGGCGCAAAAAAGCCAATTGTCTTGTTCCTCTCATTGTCGTCGTCGTCGTCGTCGTCGGCGTCGTCATCGTCGCTGATGTCTTGTCCGACGACAGCATTAACGCTCCGTTAGCGGAACGCGCCGAGTGTCGCGATAATGCAACGGGAAAATTAAGCGTCGGCGACGAGCTTTGCCTTGGTGATTTTTACGGGGCGCTTGACTTGTATAAGGAAGGGAATTAATTTAAATATCGCGGCCGTGGGGGAGAACATTTGACAAGTTTTCGTGGCTAAATAATTAGATGCTTAGACCTTTTCGTAGCGAATTAATTGCTACGTTAAAATATTCGTTGTCGTTTAAATAATTTCGTGACGAAAATTGATGTTGAATATTTGATGTTTAAGTTCTCTGTCAATCAAACCAATCAATATCAAATGCAGAATACGAGGATTAAATTTCTGAAAAGGTAGCGTTTCACCTACAAAAGTAAACGTCATTAAACACTCAGTATATTATTATTAAATTTTTAAACTGATTTTAAGTGCAGTAGTTAGTCATTACTATAATATTTAGAGAAGCCAAAATAAATTTTCCTCCCGTATTCATAAAGTATTTAGACGAGTAGTTTTCACGGCAGATTAATTTCAAATTCATTCAGAGCCTTCATTATCTTCTGCGAAGAAGGAATTGAAACGTATACACGGGGAAAAATAGCTTATTAAAAATTAGTATAGTCTATCGTAATCGAAGGACAAACTTGCACTATCCTGAAAAATTACTATAATTTTTACTAAAATTTAATAGAACTAGATTAATTTTTACCAGTGTTCTATCAAATTTTAGTACATATAATAGTAATTTTTCAGGATAACACAAGTATGTTCTTCGATTACTATAGACTATACTAATTTTTAATAAGGTATTTTTCTCAGTGTAGATAATATAAGTTGTGATAGATTGCACTTGTTGAATTTCATGAAAAGTACATAGGCCATAAATCATGATGCGATTTGTCTACGTCATCTCAACCCTTTTGTACAATTCATACGTATGATATCACGAGAAAATGGGAGATTTAACTTCTGCATGAATGCATATTTTTTACATTTCTGACTCCCGCGTGAAACCGCCGTCGTTCCTAGTTTTCGAACCTCTGAATATTTTTAATCCACGACGTTTTATCTTTAAAGTCACGGCTTCGAAAGTCAACGTTAGGCTCACGGCGCACATGTTTATCAAACTGAATTGAGTTCTAGAACACGTCGGGGGAAACACGAGTTCATAACGTTTTTCAGCTCAAATACGAGAGTAAACTCTTCAGTTTGATTGTTCAATGAACTGCATTGTGAACTGAGCGTCTACGGGAAGGAAACAAATATAAAAATAAACGAGAATTTATAGTCACTCGTGAAAACACTGGATTTCGTAATCTAAAGTTTATATGCAAGAGCGTAATGTAACAGGGATTTGGTATTTCAATACATCAAACTGTGAAATTGAGAAGGTAAAAATGTTAGGTTTATTATTTCAGTCGTACAAAAGTAAACTATTTATTCAGAGTAAAAAATTCATAAAAAGTTTTTCATTAAACCATCAATAAAAAGGGCCACTGAGTTAATCTTCTTTTAAAAAACAATTGAAATTGATTTGTAATTACAAAATATGAACGGCATTTAATTTACGTTAAATTAGAATTAATTTTTAATTAAAAAAAAAAACATTTTAAATATTTTAAGTTAAAAAGTAAAATAAAAGAATGTCGTAGCTTATGAAATTCGTTTTAGTTACCAAAAAAAGAAATATAAATTCATTTTGACGTAAAGAAATAAAACAGAGTTAACGGATGCAGTGTAGTTCCGGAATCATGAAATATTTATGGTTTAAGCAATTGAAATACAATTTTTAGGTCAATGTACATTACAGATCCGGTTGAAATGTATTTAAATTTACAAGCATTACAAAAGTTCCACTATAAAATCATTGCAATTAATAATAAATTTCAAGTCAAATGAAGCTACAAAATGTAGCTCAAAACTAAATCCCTTGCGAGCCGTCAAATAAACGAGGCAATTGTACTTTTCTCCTAAAATATACGTTCATTATTCTTCCAAAACCATTGTAAATTTTCATTAAACTAACAACTGTCGTCGCCAATTCTCGAACAACAAAGTACATTACCGAGCACCCCGAAAACTGAAATCAAAATCAGTCCGAAAACTCCGTCCGCAATCGTTTACCTAATCTCGTGAAGCAAATGATTTTCCAACCGCAAAACAAAAAAAAAAACGACAAAAAAAAAGAGCCCCAATCCGTTTCCCGGGTCAATCGCAATCGCAGCGGTCGCAATTGATGTCGCAGCCGCTGACCTCCGTCGCGGACAAACGAGCGCAATAAAGACAGCCGAATCAAAACCCAAATCCGGCCGCGTCCGCTCGCTAGAACACAAATATCCTCTGTCTCTATCTCTGGCACGCAGGCGTCCCCCCTCCCCTCGGCGGCAGAGTGAAAGCGGCGGGACACGCGAGGGGGCGGGGGGGCTAACCATATGGAAATCGATTGCCGGCCCGTCCGTCCGTGACTCGTCTTTCGCGCGATTATCGACGTTAATTATGGGGACGATAGCGGCGAGTCTGATGGAGAGCCGGCCGATATGATGCACGAGTCGCTGCCGCCGATGCTGCTGCCGGGCTGCCGTTGGGATATACATTTTGACGTTTGAAAAATGAAGGACGCGGCTCGCTTGTCTTGGGAGAACTGGGACGGGATGATGGAGCGCTTTGAAGTGCGGGCAGAAAGCTTCTTCCCGACGAAATGGCGAGTGCCCCGATGTGTGTAAGTGGATCGTTTTCGCTGTGTAACAGGCAAATGTGCCGGCTGGCTTTCTGCTTCTGGCGGTGCGGATGAATATACTTTATAACTCGGGAATGGTTGTTTAGCTCTCGCGGATTAAAGCGTTGCGGGCTGCGAGGAAGCAATGCTCTTTGGTTTCCAATCGCGGAAAATACGTAGACTGGATATTATCAAGCTGGATCAACAGATAACTGATTGAGGTATATCGAATCCGCCGAGCAAAGAGAGCCGCGGGCAAAAGTTCCTAGATAAATACGTTCGAAAAAACTGGAGCTCATCTTCGATCAGCGAAAATTAAATTACGATAGATTTCATCTCGAACTCCGAAGTACTACATCTAATAAATTATTTACGAGTAAATTAAATTGCTCGCTCGTTCATTATTTTCGCTCTTTGCGCAGACGGCTAGGATATTTAATTAGAATAATTTTCTGCTCGTTCATCTTAAAAAAAGAAACAGAGGGAGAGGCGCCGCAGCTCGGGGCGTGATGATGCATCAACTACCAGAGTCACACTTTTAGTAATGGATGAAAACGCAAGGCGGTAAGGCAGATGAAGTGCCGACTGGATTGTCCTGAGAATCGAGCTTATGAAGCGAGCTCAATTAGTCAAGCTAATTGGCGGGATGGCTTGCCGGGGATGAGAAATTCGGATTTAAAATTAATGCACATCTCGCGGAGGCGGATTCGCAATTAAATAATATTTTGTGAGTGTCGTTATTGAAACGAAAGATTTTAGTATTCAGTACAGTTCAATATTACCTTTTTAAGGGAGATTAATATATTTCAAAGCGTGCTTTAGTGTTCTTTTGTTTTGCAGGTTTATTATAGCAGATTGCATATTTTATGGAATGAAAGAATAAATTACTATACCGGCCATTAATTAAAATTATCGAGATTATAAACTTTCCTAACGAAATGGTGGATTTAATTTATTTTATTGGATACGAAAGTAAAATATATCCGCGAAACAAAAGCAGAAAGTCAGCTTTCTTTCGTACGGTGTTTTAAACATTTCAATTATTTTAATTAAATTATTTACTTTGTATTATTTCCAGTAGTTGCTCTTCTCGGCAAATGGATCTCTTTACAGAAAAAAAAAGAATTTATTTTTTCTAGGATGAACATTGAAATTAATTACACCGGGAAAGGGTCATTTAATTTCTGTGGAAACCTTTTCGCCGGAACGTAAAACACCGCAGTATTCCTGCAAGAAAGTCAAAAGGCCAGATTCAAACGAACGTTTGATCCCTTCCCGGTAACCGAAGATACATAAAACACATTCGCTTTACAAGTCACGTCTGAAGGCAGCTACTCTTGCACTACTTCATGCCGACTCGCGTTCGCTCAACGCGATTCGGAGAGCTAAAAACTCTGTGAATCAGCGTTTATCGCAAAATGAGATTATAACGGCCAGGATAAACGATCCCACGTCTAGTTTCCCCGAGTCATTCGGCATTTTGTTCGGATATATACGTACGTATAACGCGCATGAATTATCCTGTCACGTGGAAGTAGCTGTAACATTTTGAGGTAAGTTACGATCAGACAACGAGTTCAGTATTTTTACGGGCTCGCACTTGACGTGCTCGCTTCATAAATACTCCGAAATTAAAAATTCACCCCTCAGCTGAAATTGCGCGAGGCGTTATCCGATATTTAGGAAAAAGTACATATTGCCGAGTCAAAGGCGTGAAAGATTTGTTAAAATCTGGAGTTTTTAATCTACTGCTGGCTCGACGTCAAATAGTCTATATAAATGCAGCAGCCGCTTGAGTTATCGCCGTAGTGTCACTAACGGACTCCATAATTCAGCGCACAAGGGTGAATCTGACTTTTACGCTTTGCAAAGCTTTTATGCGCGCGTTTATCGACGTTTGAAAAGACAATGATCCTTAAATGCATAGAGCATCTCCGGGCATAAATTA
Organism: Ormyrus thymus; assembly: GCA_035582935.1. Classification (NCBI taxonomy): domain Eukaryota; kingdom Metazoa; phylum Arthropoda; class Insecta; order Hymenoptera; family Ormyridae; genus Ormyrus; species Ormyrus thymus. The sequence goes on from JAWWEM010041786.1 coordinate 24,357, forward strand.
TAAATAATATATTTTAACAGATGGCTTTGACGTGGGCGTGAAAATAATGCCTTCAAAATTTTCATTCGGCTGTATAGATTTTTTTCGAAAAAAATTCGGAAAATATCGTACTGAACCGGTATTGCATTTTTAGCACCTGCTGATTTACTGTTATAGATAGACAAATTTTTTGTTTAAAATTTATATATTTTTCAAGAGAAGAAGGTTTTTAGCCCTCAACTTTATTCCAAGTACAAGATAAATAGCGCACTTCTTTTAAAAAGCTAAAAAGAAAAATCGACAAGTAGTACAAACTTGATACAGTGAAACTTGTGTACTTTTATCATGAAAATAATTTTCCAACCTCAAACAAATTTTTAACAATTCCCATCCAAAATAAAACAGTTAAAACACGCGGCACCGCCAATTTCCATTAACAAAACGAAAGTTAAACCAATTCCCAAATTAAAAAGAAGAAGACTCAACCCGACAGCAATAGGATTACAAAAATCCCCCGAAACCATCAGCGCAACGAGAAGCTTTCAGAGGGGAACTGCAAGCCCGGGCATCGGCATTCCGTCGGAAGCAATTTGGTGGGGCAGCATCGGTCCGATCGACTATCGCTCCGCGAAAAGAATTCGGAATTTCGCCGTGAATATGTGCGGTCGCTTTAGGGAAACGCCTCGCAACTCTCCGTCTTTGTCTCCGGCGAGGTTTACTCTCTCGGCGCCGGGGAGGGGGTGGGGGGGAAGGGCCGACCTTCGGGAAGTCGGTCGGCACAATGGACCGAGAGGAGGCTCCGCGTGCACTGGAAGGGTGGAGGTCGAAAAAATTGACGAATGGCGTCGTTTAAACGGAAAGTTTTTTCGCGCGCGGCAGAGAGGCCAGGCTGAATTTTTCGCATTTTATTTAGGACCTTTTACAAGATTTACAGGATTTTTGAGCTATGACTTTTCTTCGCGGGATTTCAGGTTCGATATTTATAGATATGAATGTATACGTGACATTAAATAAGTACAATATACAAAAGTACTTTTAATTGGTAAAAATCTTCGTGAGCATTAAAAGTGTAAGAATTTGTGCTGATTCACGAGATCAGTTTATTCATGCAGAATGCAAGCATTGGGAAGTAAAATTAAACATTCAGATTACCTACCGTTCGGAACTTAGAAACTCAAATATGCGGAAAAAAAAGGATACCGTAATTGTGAAACGAGCAAAACTACAATCGTTATGAACAATTGAAAAAGCTAACGAAGTACCGACCGGCAATCCCGGCAAATAGAATGAAGAAATTAAAGTTAAACAGAAGATTAACTTGCTAAGCCAAAGAGAAAAGCAGCGGGATATCGTCCGAGGAAGGAGAAGAGCGCACAGACGGAAGAACAAAAGCAAATATTCGCCGGAGATAAGGAAAATCGTGCAAATAGGAAAGAGCCGAGCGAAATCAAAATATTGCCCAAGAATGCCTGATTGGATAAGATTCCTCGTTATTAATGATGACGTAAGACTGGCTCTCTGTTCAAAGAAAACAAAATTTAATCTGGACCGGCCAGGATTTCAGAGCGAATACCGTCTACGAAATTGACCTTTCGAATTTAATTGTCCGAAACTTTAATAACAGTTGGAAAATTTTTAATTTCACATTGATTGGTGATAATTGAGCTTCTTCGATGGAAATTCCTTTACATGAATTTTTATTTAATACTCGCCGTAAATTTTTAATGCACTGTAATTTATGGCAATAATTAAACTTTGAATTCCGCCGACGACTTTAAAGAATAATGAAATATTGAAAAGATTGTAAAATACAATTTATATCTCCAGTGACGGAAAATATGAGAAACTGTAACACGGGGAATCGGTGAAGTTAATGTGGACGTATACGTTCATAAATTTTTAATGTGCAGTACTAAAGTTAAATATTTACATGAGAATTGACATTATATTATTTAAGCGTCAATATAACACAATATTTTTGTTTACATCTGCATATAAAAAAAGTTATCATTCTTATCCATCTGCAATTCAATCGAAAAATGGCGTAAGAACGAATCATGAATTAATGATACCTTCGAGAGCTCGCCTAATGCAAGTAAAGAGGAATTAAAACGCCATCGGGATGAATTTAAAAAGTATCAGCGACTCCTCGTAATACATAGTTAAAACGAGGAAAGGAGCGAGTGGCGCTCGGCGCAAAAAGGAAACGGGGGGATTCAATATAGAGAGAAACGCAATAAAAGAGATTTACGAGTGCAAAAAAAGGGAAGCGAGACTCTCGCGTGGGAGAGAAGAAACTAAAGTATAAAATAGACGTAATAAAGGAGGAAAGGAATGCGAGTGGGGGATAAGGGAAAGGGGAAAATAGTTCGAGTGACGGCGCGGCCACCGCTCAGCGGGAGAGAGAAAGGCTCGAAAAAGTAAAGTCGACGTAAGGCGATGTAAAAGCCACGAGGAGAGCTACTTCGTTTATACATTTACAATGATAACAGCGTCACTTCTCAGTCCGCCATTTCAGTCGCGCACTTTCCCTCCCCTACGCAGAGCCTCCCCCGCCGGATTTAATTAGCCAAATTCCAGGCTGCAGCTTGCGCGATACCGGGGGGGAGATTATCAAAGCCCGCGGTGGGCAAACAATTCGCACGCGCGCCTCTTTTGTCGAGCGCCGCCAGTCTAAGGCTGAGCCCTCGGCAGTTATTCGAGACAATCGCGTCGTCCTCCCGAGGCCTCAAAGGTGCTCCTCCGTTGTCGGGGCTGCCTAGTCTAATATCTAGCGCTCGCAGGCAGGAGACGAGTGACGCGCGGCGAGCTCGTAACACGTGTTTGCCAGGACGCGGGACGCGGTCCTCGCTTGGCTTTCGACCCGTGAAACTGCACTGAAAAATGAGTCTGTCCCGGGGATGAGAAATTCCGGGAGAATAGGCTGTCGGGGGGGGGGGGGGTTTATAAATTTTTCCGCGGTAAATCATTCCGCGAGCCGCGGCGCGTTCGCAAATAAATATTAGATTCGGCTTTCGCGACTCGGCTGCGCGAGCGAAGCTAATGCGACGCGATAATTTATTTATTGCGATGCGAAATTGGCTATAAAAATTGACTCTGACCAGCTCGGACGTCGGCCTCTCCGTTAAAGCAGCGCGGGGAGCTTTAAAATCAACTGCCCTCGCGCGAGATCGCATTTGGAGTAAAAGCACGAGGGCGAAAATGGAAAATCTCCCGAGCTAAAAAGCCGCTTGCTTCGAAGCGACAAAGGGACGCGAAAAATAAGTCGGAAATAAAGCCGGCCGCGTCGAAAAATCACGTAGAGTCGATTTTTTAACGGCGTAATGGAGGAGAAAAGGAGGCGGTACACAGCGCCGCGGAAGATAAGTGGGGAAAGGAGAGAGAGAGAGAGAGAGAGAGGGAGCACGGAAGATCGGCCGGCGGAGCGTGAAAGGGAAACAAAAGTCCTGGCGAGAAACAAGTTCGAGACGAGGAACGTACCACGCTCGGAAGGGTAAGACACAAAGCGAGATAAGGGGAAAGCGATTAACTGCCAGCCGAGTGGAATCGGCAATGCGGCTCGGCTGGCCGGGCAGGCAGGCCTAGCTCCCATACGTTCGTTTGTAAAGCCGCCGAGTTGAATTCTTTATGGGTGACGCGAGCGAGGCGCTCTCTGCCGGCTCTGGACGTGCTTTGAGGGGGATGATGCGCTGAATCTGGGAAAAAAGTGCTACGTGCTTGTTATTGCTAAATTTATTGCCTGCCGGGCGGAGATGAAATCTCGCTTCTAAATTTTATTCTGCCCGTCCGCGGAGGGTTCCAGAAAGTTTTGTGGTATATTTTGATTAAGCTCCGGGCGTCGTTTAATTTCAAAAGAGATGCGTCGTCTTTTATCGGTAAATATTAAATTTGTACAGCGTTTATGCTGCGTTTGCATAAAGTAAATATCTTGGGTACAAAATACTTATGACCTCAAATGGAGAGGCAATTAGGTTATGTGCGATGGGCAAATTTGCTATCTGAGGCATCTTAATGAGATGACGCTGTTCACACTGTTTACAATGTAATATTTAGGGGTGCCAGCCACACTGCATTATGCAATACCGCGGATACCTGCGAGAAAACAGACGCGGTCAATACTATATTATAGCGTGGAGTTGGTAATTTTTAATAGAATGAATATGTTTGCGTGCTCGGCGATTGCTTAAATTATTTTTAAAAATATAATTAAAATAGTTTTATAGTTTAAATTGAAATTATAGATGGACTATTCAATTTAGTTTTAAACCAATTTAAGTTTAACGCGTCAATTTTTTTTCCCCTCGATAAATTAATTTTGCCCCTGTAATAGAAAATATGATTAAAAGAGCAAAATAATTAACTTTGTAATTTCAAAAAGTATAAAATTCAATTCAGCTTCTGCATTCGTGCTCGGCGAGCAGGATCAGATTATCCTGTTCTCGGAAATTATCAAATTTTTAAAGAGCTTCGACGCAAAACTTTTAATTCCCCACATTACGCATAATAAAATAACCCTAGCAACCCTTCAAACAGTACTTTCAAAGCACCTCGAGAACCTCGTTCGCCGCGAACCGCGCAAAGAAGCCATCAGAAACATCGCGAGAAACGTCAAAGCCCCGCCCCCCTCGAAACTTCCTCCACCTCCCCCACCGGGTCCGAGAGCACGGCGCGCGACGACGACTCTCGCGTGTTCGCCGCGAATTGAAACGGCCGGTGTAAAATTTGCATTCTTGCCCGGAAGGCTAATTCGCCTCCCCCTCGCGCGAAACTTTCGCCGGCCGAGTGCGGGAGGGGGCGGCGGCGGGGGGGAGAAGGATTCTGAAGGGTAACCGCAGCGCCGGGAGGCAAAGTCGTCGCGAGAGAGAGAGAGAGAACCTGTTGCGGAAGCGATTTTGCGATTCCGCCGGTCGGCGTGTGCGCGAGCGGTTCGCCCGCGCTCGAGTGGTCTATTTGTTTGTCGAGCTGACTTTTTTGGGCGGCGGGGGCTGCCGGTCGACGCGAGGGGGGTAAATAATTCGGGGGGAGTGACGAGGGCAGTTTATTGGAGTGACGTGGATTTGGAATCAATGAAATTGAAAAATTGGAAGGGGAGACGAGCTTTGTAGAGTCGTTTGACGGGATTAGGCCAATATATTTTTGATAGTTGGAGCGGCGAGTAGCAGAAAATGGCCGGATGCTGCAGCAAAATAATAAGATATCACTTCGCAAAGGTAACTAAAATACTTTACTGTCGAATTTATGAGTATGATATGAATGTTCTCGTACCGGTAGAACTATAACTTTTTTAGAAATAGACTCTGCGTAAGACTGCGCGTTACAAACTATTAATTTACTACTAAAGTAAACTATCACTATGGAATTAGGACAAGTTTTTATAGAGCTTTACTTTAATAAAGGTTTAAAGTACTCTAATAAAGGTTTACTATTTGAATATTATGCGTACGGAAAAATAAGTACAAAAAGTGTAGATTTAAGATATGGCTGATCATACTAGGCTGTTACTACTGAAGCAATCTATTTTCGCATATTTACTTTGAAAAGAGACGTTAAACAAATGTATAGTGAGAATTCAATTTTGTGTTTAAGTGATATGCGCTGAAATTGAACTAAAATGTTTTAATTCGGCGCTGCTGTTCTTTAACAATGCAAACATAAATAATCATTCGATCCTATCTGAGTAATTTGTTCATGTCACTCATCGAAGTGAGTCTGACAACTACACGCGAAATCCGAATCACTTTTCAGGCGCAATTGTTTCAATACTGCTCTTCTAAATTAAATTTGAAAATAACAGTTCCAGTAAATGCCAGAATAAAATGATTACTGTCACTTTTATTTCGCGCAGCAGTTAATTAAATAATAAATTTACGTATAATTAAGGTTATTGTTCATCCTTGATTTTAATTTCATCTTTATTTACAGGATAGAAAATAAATTGCTATGAAATTGTAAGTGCCCTTTCATATCGGAATAATAGAACTCTGAGTGCAGAATGGAAAATAATAGGATTATTATCCTCGCCGTTGGTTAAAAATAAATAGATTTAAGCACGAGATCGTGCATCTATTTAAATTAACAAAGCTTCACGGTTAATAAAATTTTCGAAGAAAGTCAAGCTGAACTATTTTAATTGAGCTTTCTCAGAAACACGGTAACATTAATTTTAAATTAACATTTTTCGTGCGTGTATTTTCTCGCGGCACGAAGCTAATAAACATTTTTCTAACTACGTGCACGCAATGAAAAAACGGGATATCTCGAAATTATAAAACGGTTTTGGAGAAACTTTTTAAATGGGAACTTATCAAGAAAGATCTATTTCAAAGAAAGATAAAAGATTCCGTTACTTTTAGTTATTTTGCTTGCTCTAATAAATTAATCTAATTAATTAACTTATGTCTCAAAGAAAATTCTGGCTAAAATTGTTTACTATAAGAAGAGTTAATTGTATTCAGAAGCAAATGAAAGACCAAAAATTTGCAAACAAACGATTTTTACCATCTTGCGTAATTTTTGCAAATACTACTTTGTCAAAGGACAGTAAGCCTTTTAAAAAAGAATAAATCAATTCATCGTATTAACCAGATACAGTTCCACCTTCAACCTTACGCTTTATACGCAATTTAACCACAATTAGTTTCTAAAATAAACCCTTCCTATCCGCTGAAGATCGAGCCGATACAGCATTTCCATACGATACGAGCAGTGCGAGGCACAGCTTTTTACGTGGTGTGATTTTCCCACCACAGGTGCAAACACACACGTACAATAAGCCCTAACTATCGATTTTGCACTCTCTTTCCCGGCACTCACACGCAGCCGGAGAGAGCGAGAGAGAGAGAGAGAGAGAGGCAGTGAGATCTCGGCTAATTAAAACAGTCCACTCGGACTTATTGTTTAAAACGGCAGAGACGGGGAGGGGCGAAAATTATATATGTAGATCTGTTGAGTATACACACCATGTTTGTCTCCGTAAACACTTGGCTGAATTTTAATCATGTAAGCGTCGAATCCGCTGCTGGCTCCGCTGTTGCTTCCTCTGCTGCTTCGTCCGCGGAGTTCTTCACTTTGCACTGTTCGTCACTTATCGTCATCGTAACTGAATCATACCAAGCACTGCGTCAAAAAGACGCTCGCGAGAGTCCTTTTCTTTTCTACCTCTCTCTCTCTCTCTCTCTTTCTCACACCGCGGAAGCGCCCAACGGCTTTTTCATAAACCAAATTCCGGAGGACTTTGGGGGGGGGGGGGAGAGCCAGCCAAAAATATTTCCACCCCGGGCTATTTTCGGCGCCGGAAAGATAGCGGCGGCTCGCGTGCCTGCGTATTTTACCGATCGCGATTGCGATTTCCGCCGCGGGTAAACGAAATTATGTTTAAAGCAAGTTAAAAGGCCGCCGGATAATAACGGAACCGAAAGCTTCTCCGCGGCGGTTGGCCGCGGAAAGACCGGAGTCAAGTGCACGAACCGACCGGGGGGGTGTTTAAGGAGCTGCGATTCCCCGAGTTTCAATTGACTTTTTTCCGGCGCCCACAGCGATCTCTCTTTTAAGGAAGTTCAGCGGAACGGCGGACGACGGCGCGGTTTGATACAGTCGGAGAATGCATTTCCAGGCAAATGAGCTGAGAATATCTTAGAACGGCTGAAGTACGATACTTGTTGCACGTATAGTCGGCGGTTTTAATGTTACCGGATTATTTTCTGAGCGGAGGAGAAACGAGAGCTATCGATTCCACCCTGGTTTTTACAATGGGCTTCGTGTCGAACAATGTTTCGCGGAGTACGAGGGTAGTCTAAATCTTTAAGCCCGAAGATCCTGAATTATCTCTGAACTCCGCTTCGGAAAAAAAATAGTACGAATACCGCAGCTGACTAAAATACTTTTTTTTAATAAACTCCCAAAAACTCGGCTACTTGTTCCCCGAAAAATCGTCCAGGACTTGTAATCAAATTTCTAGCCCGTACACCGCCGAGAACTTTCAAAAATCAATTATAAAATTCCAAATTCCGCCAGACCCTTTAAAAATATGACCAACGAAAAGCTCGAAAACCCAATAAACAACCAGCGTGAAACAGAGCGACAGAGAGACACATAGAAAGAGACAAAGAGACAGGCAGAGACAGAGAGAGAGAGAGAGAGAGAGAGAGATAGTCAACCGGTGGTTAGTCAGCGGGCTCACCTGGGGTAGAATCATGACGTGCGGCAGCTGGCGCGCCTCGCCGCGCACTGACTCGCTCTCTCCGGTGGCCGGAGCGTTTTCACCCCCCGTGTCCCCCCCCTCTCATGCCTAACTCGCCCCCTCCCCGTCTCTCGCGAAGTCGCGCGCGTGTTGCCTCTCTGCCTCTCCGCGCGCAGCCTTTTCCCTCTCGGCTCGAGCTCGAGACAATGCACGACGACGCGGCGCGCCTCCTTTTCTTCTTCTGTTCTCTTTTTTTTTTTATTTTTAATGGGGTTTTTATTTTTGGATTTCGGGGGCTGATTTATTCCCTGCCGGGGATATCCCGATCGGCGCTCGACGGGGACTCGCCCGATGGCTCGCCGAGTCGGATTCCCGGGGTAATTTATGGGGCGAGGGTCGCGAGGAATGATTTCAAGGAGTCTTCGGGATTAGTGCCTATCGATCTCGCGCGGCGATGAGCGCGGAAAATCGTTGGAGGCTTCCGTGGCGGTGGTGGTTTTCGGGGGAGCCTCGTGCGCGCAAAAATATCGTTTCAGCGAATTCGGCTTTTGAGGCTAGATTGGCGTCTGACTAGATTTGGTTTTATCTACTTAAGTTTTACGACAAATCTGATTTAACGAATGAATGCACTTATCATAAAGGTTCTTGTTGATTATTGGAAAACAGATTCGGCCCGAGAAAATGGTAAATTCGCGTAAATCAATTTTTAACATTCACGATCAAAGAAACGAAGAAAACGGATAAAAATTTTTGCATCAAAGAAAAATCCCACATCCAATTCTCCGCTCTCTTTTCTCCGTTTCTCGCTTCACGCAGAGGAGCCAGCAAGTTTTTCCTTGCACCTTCTCACACGACTTTTTGCGCCCCCCCTCCCCCTTTTTTCTCCCGATGTGCCCTTTTGCGCGCCGAGGCAGGAAACGAGCGGAGCATATGCATAAGAATTTCACCGCCGCGCGCGCCAATGAGAGGGAATCTACTCCCGCGGTAATATTCGCGAAATATTTTCAATTTTTGACTGCACCCACGAAGCCGCGGAAATAAAAGCCCGATGTTTTTCTCGCGAGGACGATGAAAAGCCATTATTTCCCTGGGAAACAAGACTTTTATCGCGCGACTCTTGAAAGGCTGCGCGGGTGCTTGAAATTTGAATAAGTTTATTTGGACGATACGGAAGATTGCGATTCCACTTGTTACGCCGTTACTTTGTAAAGGGAGTAATCGCAATTGCTAAATGTTCTGAGCGTTAAAACGTTAGTAATCCTTTTTTAAGGTTCATTAGAATAATAACACGAACTTTTTCTATAGCAAAGTTAGCTTCAAATTGTTTAACTTTCTTGAATGCTGCCGGACTTGTCTGTATAGCCTTCAGCACTTTCTTCAACGAATTAGCTTTTACAAAAGTTATAAGTGCTTTAAATTTTACAAGTAGAACGTTGCTTTACATAAACTTTTTCTTCGCATTATGAACATTTTTAAGAGTCAATGTTTATTTTCCCAAAGAATAACGTCTTACCTTTGGCTTTATTTACTTTTGAATACAAATATTTAAGCTTAAACTCATTAACTACAGTATTATTCTTGACGTTCCATTACAACTGAAATGTAACGAACCAAGGCACAAAACATTCCACCAAAGGTTCGATTTCTCATTCCTCCAAATTACAGATTAAGTAAAAGCTACAAATAGCCTTACTCGAAAACAGTCGTTAAAAAGTAAGCCCCCCAATCCCCCGGCAAAACTCCGGCGAAATAATTTAAAAACCAACCCCCGGAATTCGAGCTGACGTGAAATCCGTAAAAACAAACACGTAGAGGTGCAAAAGGCAATCAAATCTGATTCGATCAGCGTGTAGGATCTCTCCGAAGGGAGATATTCCTCTCGTCGGTTTCGGTCCCGTCGGAGAGAGAGAGCTGTGCGTGGATTTTGGAGGACGCTTCCCCCCAAATGCTTACCCGCTCAATTCCGCAGTCTCTCACGTACTAAAAGATACAATGCACACGTGCCGGCAGCGAGCGACAGTGCCAATTAAACCGGAATACTTGTCACTTTGGAAGCTCAGCAATTGCCGTTCGGGGAATAATTCAAGCTGCTCGTTCGCCTTGATTTTCTTGTTCTTTTTAATACTTTTTGTCAGGTAGTTTTAATTAAGATTTCGGGGGAATTTTGTGGGGAATATTTAATGAGTGGGTCAAAGGATTCTTTGTAAATCGCAGTTTTTCAAGAAATTTCAAACTTCGACGTAGAGTGTAAAAACTTTCTTTCACTGCAGGATTCATAAAAGTATATTGCTATAGTGCCTATTTTTTTCGTATTCTTAGATATAAAGCTACGTCGTAAATAATTAATCTAATATTTTTTTTTCATCAAATAAAATTCTTCCTTCAAACTTGAAAGAAAATTTACTCAACGTTTTTTTCCAATTGCATCTTATCGCTTACCGATGCAGCGAAAAGCTCGATTTTTGCCGTCATTCGTTCTCACTTAGACCCCCACGATCATCTGAGCCTGACTTCACTGTTTTATAACCGTCACAATGAATTGTCTCCTATTCGCTAGTAACCTATAAACGACACCACGATTTATCACCCACGTGTCGACTGCACGGCCGATTCCCAGAAGCCCCAGACACCCCCTATTAATGAGAGCGTTCGCGGGCTCCTGAATTTTCCACGGTGGTTTCGGTTTTTCTCCGACGGAGCGGAGCCAGGTGCCTTGTTAAGATTGTTAAGAGAGGTGTGGGAGAGCTTCGTGTGCCGGAGTTCAAGGTTAACTTTTTGCGTTTCGGCGAGATAAGGCGGTTTTAGCAGCCGGGAGTTTTTGTTGGAATAAAAAGTGGTGTATTTATAAAGTCAAATTCAAGGGGAAGGTTTGCGTAATTCAAATGGCGCAGTATTTCCGCGAGGAAGATGAGGTAACAAAATCTTGCTAAAATTCAGACTGTTTTGAATGAATTGGTTTAAATGAATTACCCGAGCGGACAAAATACTTTGATTGAAATACAAAATGCTCTAATTTGAGATGTTATTAAAGCAAAAAGAAAGTGCTTTCGCTTTTCCGCGCGAAATCAGCGTCACAGACTCAGCCTCTGAAAAATCTAGCTTTCAGTGTAGCAAGACCATCTTTTACATCTGAAACAAGGCGAGAGTGCAAATATTTTCCAGCCTTCTCCCCTTTGCGCGGCGATGAAAATTTTTCCGCGCATTTGCATGTTACTCGTCGCGAAAATTGTGTGCTGCCTCTGCGGCGCGAAAACTGCAGCAGTCGTCTGGAGAAAATAAGGTCGCTTGATCCCGCTGCCGGTGGTGGGAAACGTGCTTTTCATTGGCAAGGATTTTCTAATAAAACGTAATTGCTTTTAAATTTCATAAATGCGCTTGAATTCGGTTTATTTTATCAAGTTCAAATCTGCAATTTTAAATAAAGTTTAGCAAAGAATGATTTTATTTTGTATTGTTATTTGATGCGTTTAAAGTATTCTTTTTATTGCATCTTGCAACAGAAATTGGAAATATTTTTTAATTAAACTCTCCGAAAAGACCTTTTAATAACCAAGTAAAATAAGTGAATTGTGCGTTTTCCAATAGGTATGTTGTTTTTAGTGAAAATTCATAATCTAATTTTATTCCTACGTTTTTTAGTATTTATGAAATAATATTTTGCAAATTTATGAATCAATTATTTTTATTTTTCAAAAGAAATATTAATTATCTTAATGAAAACCGTAAAATTTATTCAACAATATAATAAATTAATAATAAATTAAACAATAATAATAATAAAATCTTAATAAAGCATTTCTCGATATTCGAAGCCGTAAATATCAGAATCACATAAAATTAATAAAATGAAAATAATGATTTCCTCAAAATTTACCTAATTTCGCGAAGTTAATCCGCTTCCCTTTTATGACTTTTTTTCCGTATTCCACGTCACAATTCGCTTCCATCCGCGCAGAGCGTTCGTCGGGCACGCCTAATTCGTGAAATCCGAGTTCCGTAATGAACTTAGCGTTTTTTTTTTTTTTTCTTTATCAAAGAGCAAAAAATGTCGCAGGCGCCGCGCAAGTTGCGCTCTCGATTCCATTGATCACTTGCGGTAAAAAGTCCGGAGGAAATTTCGGCGCACGCAAGCCGAACCGAATTTTCGGCGGGCCGCGCGAGATTTGCATATCGTTTGCGATATTTTCGATCGATTTCCCGGGAAATTACGTCGCCGCCGCTGACTTTTAACGAGTGCGACGATCTGCAATTCTGCTTCAGAAGCTACGCTGCTCGGTATTTTTAAGCAAATTAAGCGGATAGGTACAAGTTGTTTAATATTTTTTTTTTCCTTTTTGAAGATGACACAGCGACGGGGGTCATCTGTGTGCTTTGTCAAACAAAGCAAGTGTGTTTTACCACGTGCGGTGCTTGTTTCGATCGGTAGAGCCTTTGAATTCGGAGTTCGAATCAATGCTCTTATGCTACATTTTGTTTAATTTTATTTGCGTAAAGTCCGAGATTAAATTAACAAGTTTTTGAAGTAATTTTCTTGAAACAAGTTATATAAAGAATTAATAAAATTAATAAAACTTAATTTGCCAACTTTATTCCCCATTAGCGCGGTATTTAAAAATTAGGAAAGAGTATTGAAACTGCGAGTACTTAAAAATAATTAGTTAATATAAGAGAATTAATAATACGTGAAATGTACCGATACGTATCTACACCTAAATCATTTCATTTTTAACATTGTACAGGTTAAAGTATGTTTCACACGTAAACATGAAAATCATTATTCTTATAATTTTTCAACGTGCAAGTTCTAAGGCACAATCGGACTGTTGTGCAAGAAACGTTTCTGCAGACGATATTTACAGTGGGCAATAAATGGCGCTATAACTTCGAGTCGCTGATGCATCTAACAATATTCATAACACGCGAAAACACAATAACTAAATAGTACGTGCCGAGTTCGCTCACACGAACGCCATCCTGATTATTTTATTTCCGCAATATTTCATTCGCCGTTAAATTGTGCAATCGACGAATTATCACGAGCTTATCAGGTTCGTATAATCAAATGTGCCCTAGGTTGTAGTATAATAATAATGTCAAACGATGCGCAATGTTGTAGCTTGAACGACATTGCGCATCATTTGATATTATTTCTGTGAGTCTCTGCTCTAATTAATATTGAATATTATACTAATTGTAAATTGCAATTAATTCTGTTATTAATGTTATTCGAAGTTTAATATACATTATTACTCTGAAATGAAGCGTCCTTTTTACTTTTATCCCACATTTAAATTTTCTTATATCTTCGAATATGCGAGTTTACAAGAGTACCTCGCTTTTCCTCAAAAGCGTCACAGAAAAATCCCATAAAACACAAAGTTTTATTCAACCTCAAAAAGCAACCGTCCTCCCCTCCCAGGATTAAGACCTCATTTAATTGCGCAACCGCAGAAAGATAAAAATAAAAGGACACCTTGGAGTTTCGAGTCGACAACGAGACACCCGATAAAAAAGGGGCCATTAATCACATCATTGCACAACAAACCTACCGACCCAACAGCGCGATCTCCCTCCCCCCACTATGCAAAATCCCGGAAAACTCGCATTTTAAAAAGAGCGCGACGCGAGCCCAAGTAATTCTCCTTGGCGATAAATCAAATCGTTTTATCTCCGCGGTCCCCGAAAGCGCCGCCGGCTGAGTAAACGGTCAAAGTTGGAGCCGAAAGAGAGAGAAAAAGAGCGAGGACGACTACCTGGTCGTGCGCGCAAGGAGGAGGAGGCTGTATAAGGACAGCTAAACTTTTCCCAAAGCCGCGGCCGGGAGAGACGCGCTCACGGCCACGGATGTAATTTCGAGCGCCGCTCTAAGCGTCCGCTCTGATTTTTCGGATTTTCCCGCTTGCTCGTCTCTTTTGCGGGCGTCTGGAGTTATCTTCGGTAATAAATTTTCGGTAAGTTCTTCTCGGACGATAATGTTGTTGCGGGACTTTTTTCGCTCGCCTCGCGCCTGGCGATTATGAATTACGTTAAAGCGACGATTGGCAGCTTATATATGATAAGACCGCGCAAGTTTGAAGCGGATCAATTATGCGTCTTAATTCACCTGTCGGGCAAGCAGCCCCTTAACGAAGCTGGGCTTGGAAGCGAAAACTGAACTCCAGAGCTATCAAGTCAGACGCGGCTAAGCAGGCGACTTTAAATTCAATTATTATCAATTTCTCTTCCAGGTAAGTTTAAAATTAGTTTCGTAAAACAAACAAGGAAGACTTCCCTACAGATTATGAGAATGGCCTTTCTGTTTTTAAATTTTCTGCAAAAGTGAAATACATTATCGCAAGTTTGCAAAGTTCGCCCAATTTAACAATTTTTCTAATTCTTACGAGCTCTAGATTACGTATAAAAAAATATAAACTAGTTTTCCAGAATTCTCAGAAAACTGCACCCAGTCAATACCCTGTTAAATTAGATCCTAACTCAATCCACCAGCATCTCCCCGAGCATTGACCAGAAAAGTCCAGTAAGCATCTTCATCTCGGATTTTCCTTGCATTACCCGGAAAATCTACAAAGTAAGAAAGACGAGGTGAGAGAGAGAGAGAGAGAGAGAAAACGGCGAGCGAAGCAGCCGAGAAAAAGGCCAATGTTTTCTGCCGCGAATTGCCCGGCTTCCGTCGTCGGGGGGAGGGGGAGGGAGCCCTCGGAGAAATCCCAGGAAGTCGTTGGAAGCCGCAGCCTCGATTCAGCTTCCGGAGCAGCAGTCCGAGCAGCTGACCGGCAGCTGCTGCGAGGCGGACGACAGCGGAGAGAGAGAGAGAGAGAGAGAGAGAGAAAAAAAGGACGGCGAGAAGGCGTCGCGTCTGTTTGCTCGGGGTTCGTGTGCTTTGGCGCCTTTGTTGTCCGACACTGCCCGCGGTGCGTACATAGCGAAGGTTTTTCGCCCGGATTTAATGCCGCGATGATAAGGGGAGCGCGTGAGTAAAGTATGGTAAGCTCTCGGAGCCTTGGGATTTTTATTTCCCCGGGATTTTTTGAAAAAAGAAGGTTATCGGACCGAGGCTACGAGATGAGATTATCGCGATTTGATATTTTTTTAATCGACGGTGATTAGTCCTTTTATTTTCTGTACAAGAGAAAGGAACAAGTTCACGGAATTTAAACAATTTATTTATTTATTGAATAGATTATTAAGAGAAAACGCCCTGAATAATTACACTTGCCGATTACCCTATTAGTACCTTGTATAAATCTTTTCAATAGTCCCATAAATCTGAGATATTAGTCTAGATTCTAAAATCTTCGTCTCCTCAGTACCCCTAAATACGCCATCAAACAAACATCCAAAGCCCCGTCGCCGAACGTGTCTGCACGCGAATTTCGAATCCTCAATTCTTACGGCGACGCCGGGCACTTTAAACAGGTTAATTTTCGCGGGGGGGGGGGCGCGTGCCGCAGCAGCAGATACAGCTTGTTATCTGCGCGCGGTTACCCTATTTCTCGCGTTATAGATGGCGGAGGGAACCGCCGAGGCTCTTATCTGCGAACGCCAGGAGAACGCAGCGAACATGACGTTTTACTTACTCGCTCCCCCGTCGACCTCCCCCCCCCCCTTCCCCGCCATGACCTTTCTCACTTTCCGCGGCTCCCGACCCATTCATAATTTCTTCGTTTCACGTCGCATTTGTACTTTGCCTTTATTTTGCGCGCATTCATCAAGCGCGGCGTTTATTTATCGCGGATATTTTATCTTGAAAAAGATGGACGGCGCGCCCTATGTAAGTTTAGCACGACGCGAACGCGCTCTGTTTTAAATCGTAAAACCATTCTTACTGAGAGCGTTAGAGCTGCTCGTCGAACGAAAACAAATCTGCCTTTTTTACGAAAAAAGCCGCACGGCCGCGCCGCTTTTTCGCGATAAGAGCAGCTCGTTGAAGCATTAATTTTACCCCCGAGCAATTAACTACGACGCGACGAATGATTAAACGAAAAGAGCAAACCCTTCATACGCAGCAGTGCCGTCGTTTCGCCTACTGAAGGGCCAAATTATTATAACAGTGGACAGGCCCAACTTTAAGGGGACTTTAACGTCTTGAATTCCCAACGCACTTTTCGCCAAGGAGATGGGGGGGCGGGGGCGAGGCTTTGCCGAGACGCTGATAATAAGGCTGGGTGAGCGAGTGAGACGATAAAAGCGAGAATAGAGAAAGTTAAACAAAGAAAAGTCATCGCGAAGTTTGAAATTTTTTAAAATGGATGATTAATCTTCCCGGGATTTTCTTATTTAACTGCAAGAAGCGCGAGTGACAATTGCTTCTTCGGGCAAAGTAAGATACATTACCGTGGAGTATAATTTTCTTTATTGGAGAAAAATGAAGGTCCGCGAGCGCAAACTTTATTACTCTTTATGTTTGTACTTTAACAAATTGGTCGCTTCGAGCTTGCGGAGGAGAAATTTTAAGCGATGTAACGCGCAAAGATAGAATATCGCGGTGCTAGAACAATTACTTAGAACGTCAAAAATACGTTTTGCAAGGGCAAATTAACTACGACATATTCATGGACAATTCAGTAGTGGTACATAAAAATTATTTATTCTGAAGATGTATCGCAGGAGAAGCTACTTAGTCTGCGCGCAGTAAAAAAAATCATATTTCACGCGGCAGTGCTTCAAAATTTTCCACGCGAACGGAGGCACTTCCCCGAAGAAATTTAACGCGAGTCCCGAACTTGCCAGAAAAAATTAATGATCAAATATTCGTTACAAGCGGGCTCGCGCGAGTCTTATATCAAATTTGCAATTCATCCTGGAAAATTGAACGGGGAGGTACATTGAGAAAAAGCGGAAGACAAAGTGCTCGCAAAAGCGGGCCGGTAAAAAGTTTTCCGACGAAAAGGATCTTGGCCGCGTTAGCGAGAACAACACTTTCTCGGGTGTTTGGAGTAGAAAAAGCCGGCTAAATTAGTGTAATATCTCACATTCGAGTGGCTGAATAATGGACAACTCTCTACGAATAATGCAATCGATCTTGCTGCGCGGCGCATTAATAAACTTATTGTGAGAGAGGATTTATTTGTAGAGAAGGAATACGTCCGAGTGATTAATAATGAATATTACGAGCAGAAAGTTTATAGGCACGCGACGCTTTGAATTTTAAAAAGACGTTACGCGACGTGTAACGGAAGCACAAAAGGCGCTTTAAGTAGCCTTAAAATAGCACCGAAACTAGCCCAAACTAAAAGGACTTTCACAAAAAAGCCATCGAACTCGTGCCGCGGGCGCATCTCAAATCCCTAATGCATCGTCAGAAATCAATAATAATGAGCGGGGACTGCTTTTCAGAAAAGCCAGCCGAGCTTCTCTCCCCAGGCGCCCCCGACGCTCCCTCCTCCGCTTTTCATAAATCGCGGCTCGCGGCAAATCTCGCCGCGGGCCTCGTCGTTTCGTTCCTGCGAGCTCGCTATCCCGCTGATGCGCCGATCTTACCTTCCGGGGCGAAACAGGATGACGCGCGGGAGCTTTTATCGAGGGCTCGCTGGATTACCCAGATTAAGGGGGACGTCAAGGATATTTGGAAAATCTGGGCGCGAGCTGAACGCGGGGAAACTTCTTTATAACGAAGAGGATGGAAAATGAGCGTAAAGGAGTTGGCGAGAAAGCGCGATGGAAATTTTCTCTGCTGCCGATGAAGATTCATAAGATAATTCATTCTGTTTGCATAGCTTGCTCTACCGCAGGCACTTATAGAAAATTATATAAGAGCTTTCTATAAATGAAAGCACTATTCAGAAGCGTTCCATTATCAGTCCTTTATAAAGGAGAAATAGCTACAGCGGAAAACGGTCTTAATAGAAGCTTACGAAAAGCGCCATCTAATGACGCATCATTCTACCAATCGCGGCCGAATTTTCGATGGCTATTTTTAAAGTCGAACAGCCGCAGGTAGAAGTTAATACTTTATTAGTTGCGAAAGAGCTTAAAATGGACTGCACGTTTGTTAATAAACGATTGGTTTTTGACTTTGACAGACTATCATAATATGAAGCGCTTTAGCTGTATCAAAATTAATTTCTGTTGGAATAAACTCAATTCCACCTTTTTGCCCGCCAGACACATTTGATCCTCTAAAGAGCTATAAACGGTATACGTTAAAAAGCTGAACTCGACATTTGAAAGGATAAATTGACGCTTGAGTGAAAAGAATTTTTAAATCCACGGGGTCCGGTTTCAAAAATTCTAACTGACGCTTTTGCCGTTATATCCGTACGTAACTGCAAATATCCCCAATCGGTCGGCTTTCCAGAATATCAATTACAGCCAATGATCGCCAAATGCGGAATTTTTAGTCGTAACTCAAACTGAACGCTATTATTTTAACACATAGAATGATTTTCACGGAAGCCAGTAAAAATGAAAATTGATAGGTATTCATTGCGTGTTAATCATTAATTAAGTTAATTATGAAATAGACAATCGAGCTTCATCGAATAAGTATTTTGCGAAATAAAAGCTGCCGCGCGAGTAAATGAGCAATTAAAGTTAGCGAATGGCCAGGTTTATTAATTATCATATAAACAATAGCATTTTTCAGTTAATTTAAGCGCCGAGATTGGAAGGGCAATTAGAAATTTTTCATTTGCTAATGCCACATCTTTTAATTACGTCGTTACGGTATACTCCGTGTATCTTCTAAATTTAATGATGTTATATTCCACGAATTGATTAAATTTTACGTAACGCAGAAGTTAATTAGTATATTAGTATTTAACAAAAGACATTTTATTTAAACGCGTTACATAAAAAATGATTTTAACTCGGCACAAACCCTCATTAAGGTAAGAACTGATTTCTTCGCGATGTTAAGTAAAAGTTTACTTTAATAAAGTGAAAATTAGTTTTAACTCAGCTCATACTTTCTGCAGCTTCTTGAAATGAAGGTTCTACTTTGGATAATTAAAGATTTAATTATTAAAGCACAGTGGTTAGAAAAGAAGTTTTAGAAAAATGTTCTTGTAATGTTACGTAACTCGAAATTTTCAACGCACTTAAAAATGTAAATCAGTACTTTCTTCTAGCGAAACACTTGCCTAACCCTAAATATTGCGAAAATACTATTTTTAACAAAATACTGACAAGTGCAGTTTATATTCTCTAACAATACTACTTTGCGTAACACTAAATTCTAACGGAACAAGCAAAGCGTCAAGGTATCATCGTAACGATCAATAGCATCAGTACCAGTCACCCAGGACACCCATTCACCTGTTTACCCACCGACGGCCGGCAAATTGAAAACGCCCGCCCGGGCATCCCCCGCAGCCGCGCAAAGCCCAGCAATAACGCTGCGACCGGCGAAAAGCAACAAGCGAATAACGCCGGCCAGACGTCAAAAGTCCGTGCCGCGCGATTCGTTGAAGCGCGCGCGCGCGCGGCCGGTCGGCGCGCTAAATCGCAGCTGATCTTTACTGCGCCGGGGCCAGAGAGGGCAGTTAAGTTTGCGCGGCAAACGACTCGCCCGGCGCGTATTGAGCCAACGCGCGCCCGCCGACAGCCGACGCTGGCGTGGTCCCCCCCCCCTCCCCCCGCACTTTGCATAATCAAGTCAATCTGCTTTATGGGCTTCGCCGCCCTTTAAAGTCCGATGCTCCGAATTTATATGCGGCGCGCGACGGTTAATGCTTGACTTTCGCTCTTGCGGGGAGGACTGGGAATGGGTGCAGGTGATATTTTGGGAAGGGATCCTGGGCTGAGAAGACAAATTTGATTTTTTTTTTTTAATAGTGTACTTATTCTTGCGAACGAGAAATGTGCTGAATAATGAACGGGCGTGCAATTAACGCAGTCATTAATTACGGAATATTTCAAATATTTCGATTACACTCTTGGATGTAACGCGTAAATCTGTATATGGAAATATTAAAAGCCCTCGTTGCATCATTCGAAGGTCTTAAAATGTCCGTGCCGTAATGTAAAACGTAAATGCATATACGCGACCGCGCGAAGCGAATTTAAAAGGAAGCCGCCCTCGCAATATTTGAAATGCGGCTCGGATTTCAAATTCACAATAATCGAACGCGGAGGAAGAAGCTAAACAATAACGAAACGCGGCCCATTCGCAACGAGGCGACGTTAAACACCGACATTCCACCGACGAGAGAAGAAAAGAAGCCTCGACAATTCACAATATCCGTCCTGGCATCCACCCCCCCCCCTTTGCGCGTCTGTATTCGAGAATCGCATATCTCGTGCAGTCGGTGGAGCGCCGGAAGCTATTCGTTCTCCCCCCATCGGTCCGACAAGAAAACACCAGTCTTGTCAACCCTACCCTCCTCTCTATATTTTCGCCTCTCGTCGCCACTTGGCGAGGTGCGGATGTATTTTGTTCGAGACGATTGGCATCGGAGGCAAATGCTTTTCTTGCGTCACGAGTTTACGCGGCAGTCAATATGTCGCGGGGACGAAGACGAGAGTGGACCTGTTTGGTGGAAGTTTTATTTAGTTCTGATTTTTTTTTTAGCAGTTGGGGTTTAATATTCTGGGCTCCGCATCGGTGAGTAAACTTTGAATGATAAATATTATGTTAGATATTTTGTCAAAAGTAAATGTTACAATTTTTAAACTTTAGCGGCTGCGTAAAAATGTTGATTTAAAGGGACGGACGTATCATTTCTACCGCCGCGTGCAATTAAAACGAAATATTTATTAATATTCCGGCACATGTACGTATATAATTTTAAAATGATATGCAGCACAACTCGTAAAGGAGCTTGCAGTATATTTACGAGAAGTGCGCGCATCTCGTCAAAGCAAATAAATTAAGTGCAGTAAGGTAAATGTTTGCAGGTGTTTTAACGTGTACTGCCATGTATTCAAATGTTTCATTAATGTATAATAATCACACGAATGTCAATCTTAAATGTTATAACTGTACAAAATACAAGAGCCGTAAAATACAAATTATCGTAACTTTTTCCTTCAGTAATAAATAAATTGAATGAATTAAATAAATGAATTAATCAAATACTTGTGCATACTAAATTTTTAACGCAGACAGAAAGCTTTCCCCTTTCGCAGCTGCCGAGATCAAAAGATTCCCATCGGAGAAACCGAAAGCTTTCCTCGAAACCATAGTTTATAACCTGAAAAACATCTCCGACTTCCACGGACCCGGCCGGCTCGACCGCCGCGCATACTTTTCCCCAAACTCGCGGCTCGTCCGAGGCTCGAATCTCCCTCTCAAGGATCAGTGCGGCCGTATTTTCACGCCGTCGGACAGGCAAGCAAGTCGGGGCCTCCTTTGCTCGCGCGCTCCGCCCGTGTATTCCCCCGTCGTCGACGACGCCCCGGGAAGTTCCTGGCGCGCGGCCTGTCTGCCTCCGCTCGGAATAAATCCACTTACGCGTCAAGCTCCTTCTTTCGCCGCCGCCGCCGTCGACTCGCGCGAGAGGACCGAAAGAAAGCAGGGAGGAGCTGCGCCCCTCGACGCCGAAGCTTTCTACCTGCTGCCTGCGCTTTCTCTTCCTCTTTCCCGCCTCGGCTCTCGCCGCCGGGGGAAAGATTCTTGGCGTACCGGGACGCGAATGTAAGGTGGGGAATGCGGGTGAGTCTGTGCATTAGGAGCAATGACGAATTGCTGCTTTCGAAGGGCTAAGGCTGTGGAGGCGAGGAATGGTGGTTTTTTTTGGGAGTTTTTTAGTTGTTAACTTATTCAGATTCAGTCAATTTTAAACGTAAGAAACTAAATGACAGTTCTTAAAATTAAATACTGACTTTTATTCATTATTTGTAATTTTCCGTAAATACATCGAAATTGAAACAGTTTAATACGTGCAGATAAATATGAAAAACCCAATTTTTAAATTTTCAATGCAGAAATATTCAAGTTTTTCAGGAAACAAAAGGAAATAGTATGCGGAATGTAATAAAAGCCGATGTTCAAACATAAAATCGAAGGGTAAACACTAATCATACGAATACGGAGGAGCATAAACTACAAAAAATCGAATAAAAGAGGCAAACGTCTGTAAGGCTTCCACGTAAAAGTAGCATATACAGCTTTGCTCCTCCATTTCGGATACTTTGATTCCCCAGCGGAGGTCGAGGGTGCCGTCTCTTGCCCTTCGAGCGCGTAAATTCAGACTTCTGCAAATACATATATATATGTATAGGCAGCTATTTTATTTCAACAAAATCGTGCTTTTTCCACTTGGGAGGATTGATTATGATTAATTTTCGGAGCACCGAACTTTACCGATAATCTTTGTGGAAAAAAGATGCTCAACTAATATATGCACTTGTTATACATCATTATTTTTAGAACGTTCTAGTTATTTATATAAACAACGTTCATTGCGTACCCGAAGACCGCACATACCAAAATGAGCATGCAAGTTGCAAGGGGTCCTTCCACGGGCTAACTTAATCGACTTTGCCCGTCCCGGTTTGCACTCAATTTCACGGAACAAAACAGCCCGTAATCGACTTCTTTTCGCAATCTCGACATCGAGGGAGAAGCGAAGACGAAAAAAAAGGGCGTAAATACAGTCGGCCATCGTGACTCGCCGCGCTCACCTCGCGGCGATAAAGTCTCTTATTAAGTCGCCGGGAATCAGGCCCGCGGATTAATAATCTCCCTCCGCCGCCTTGGGGAAATCTGCTTGCTCAAGTCGGCGGACAAATCGAATCGGTCGCGATTGACATGCAAATTGCTTCCGCGCGCTTTTTTCCTTTTCTCCCGTTTAAAGTGTCGCGCAGTCGATCATGCAATTTTCTGGCCGCCGCGATTTTCAGTTGTTTTCGTGAAGCAATACTTAAAAAAAATAACTAAGCTCGATCGCGGACGCGATCGTAATACTAATAAATCTGCGAAGCTGCGGGTTGTATGTAAATTTTTTATGAGCGAATTTCGCGGGAAAATTGGCAAACGATACGTTCCGGGAGGGAGCTGAGAAAACCCAACGGAGAAGTTAACAAATATAAACGAAAAATATGGTAAAGAGCGTTCGGGGATGCGGATTTCATAAGTATTTATGTGAGCGCGAATTCTGGGAAACTTAGGTTAACGTTGCGTCTGTATCGAAGTCTTTAAGTAAGACGAGGATTGAGTATGAACATAGAATGCACGAATGAGGATATCGCTCACGCTTCCTCGCTGACTTTTAGTATGGAAATCTCTGGAAAGTCAGTGATGTTAAAACAAAGACGATTTTGCATTAATTTGAATTTTGCTTGTACGTATTAACGTAAGCGAGCTGCGCAATGTAGGTGCTTGAAGTGTCTGACTAAACCAAAACACTACTACTGCTTCATTGGATTTCTTATCAAAACTATTTCCATAATTGGTCTGCGTAAGATTTTCCTGTTTAACTAAAATGCATTTAAATTTATAAACAGCCTTGTGGGAAATTTCACCATTTTTTTTAAGCCATTTCGCTAATAATTTGGATAATATACGAACAATTCGCCAAAAATTGGCCAAATAATAATGAAAACTTCCGGGGAAAAAATCGACATAAAAAATTACGTGCAGGACATTAATTATGTCTTCTTATTTTCAGAAATACCAGTCGCTTTTGTCGCTGCATTATACTTAAGCTGAGAACATAACAAGTCGCGTAACGAACTGATTTCTTTTTTTTTTTAAATACACAAAATGACATTACGTCCCCTCAGATAAACGCGCGACGCAGCGCAAGAGGCGGAAACAGCCCTTAAAACGAAATTAACCGAAACTGAAAACTGCCAAAGCCAAGGCGACAACGGAGCAGATTGCTGCGAAAAGAAGCGGGAAAAGTCGCTGGGAAATTATCGTGCCGCGCGGCGGCGGGCACGTCGAGAGTGCTTCGTCGCGCGCCGCCGGAGAAAAGCGGAATAAGAACAGCGAAAATCCGAGGGGGGGAGCGGAGGCAAAAACCTGCGGGAGGACTAAAAGGCTGATTGCATCGCCTTTCCCCGAGATTAAAACGTCTCTCCCGTTAATGAATTCCGCTGCGCCGTGGAATCCCGCGGCGCTCGCATTTTCGCAAAAAGTTACGCTGCGCTGAAGCGCGCGACTCGAGAAATGTGCACCGGCTGAGAGGGAGAGAGAGAGAGAGAGAGAGAGAGAGAGAGAGGAGAGGCTGAGCGGCAGCCTATCATTCATATTCCGCTGTAATCAGAGTTCTTTTACCGACGAAAGGAACA
The DNA here is from genome assembly GCA_035582935.1 of Ormyrus thymus. NCBI lineage: Eukaryota > Metazoa > Arthropoda > Insecta > Hymenoptera > Ormyridae > Ormyrus > Ormyrus thymus. Next base: position 48,691 of record JAWWEM010041786.1, read on the forward strand.
GCTTTACAATTTTTGCCCGGCGTTCTTTTAATAATTAATTAGCATTCAGCGCACATTGGGAGTGAATAAATGTTCTAGCTTCGCTCGGGCGCTAGACTCGCCCTCTTCCAAGAATCAAATTTCTCGCCCTCGCGTCGAAGTGCCATAACATTATCATTTTCGATCCTCCTAACATTCTTGACGACCAAAAC
>JAWWEM010041787.1:0-13506 GCA_035582935.1 Ormyrus thymus
CTAAAATTTTTTTTAAAATATAGTTGGATAATGCCTACAGTGGGGAAAGCTATGTAATTAGTTTCTAATTACCATTTTTTTATATAAATTAGAAAAATAAGCTTTCAACGTTTGGTGGCGCACCAATCGCCTGGCAGAGCACTCTTAAAACAAAATATGTGCACGGAAATTTATCCCAATATCCAAAATATATATAGACCTAAGTTGAGATCCTGCTGGATTCTAATGAAATCTGGTGTAAATCCATAAAAAACCAGCCTATGGATTTTACTTGAATTTTTCGTATGGAAATCCAGAAACATTTTTAGTTGGGATCTAAACACTGGAAATATATATTATAAGCTTCTAATACTACATCCACGGCCGAGTAAAGCCGTGCCCTTTTTCTCGTCTTCTGTTACTTTACACGCATCAATATTCAGATGGTGCATTTAGTGTCTTTAAAAAAATATTTATCACAACTGAACAAAAATTTTCATTTTATTAAAAAAAAATCATAAAACACTTAATAATAACACTTAATAATATATGACGTAACACATATTAATATGTATTACGTCATTATTCAATATGAGAATTAAAATTTATGTAAGCACGAAAATAATTTTTTTCCTATATATATATTTTTTTTTTATTTTTTTACTGTTAAAGTAGCTTACTGACATGTTACAATAATTCCTTAAGCAATTGGGGAATGTTTTCTAACATAATAACGATAAATTGGCCGGTATTTGCTAGTATCTTTCTATCATATTTTAAATGTGCCAAGGGAAAACTTGATTTTTCAATAGGAATCGCTCGTAGACCAACCACATTTTGAACTTAAATCATTTTTTAACGACACGTGGGACATCTAAAAATCCAACTGCATTTTTTTCAGGCTTTATGAATACTAGCTTAAGAAGTAATGAAATTATATGAAATGAAAACCTTATTTTTGAAATTTTAAAAAAATATTAATTTTTCTCATTATTTTAAAAGTGCATTTTGCTGTGATTTTCTAGTGATATATTCACTTTTACATTAAGAACACTTTCGAAACTTCTTCATTTAATATTATACAACTAAAAAATATTACAACATTTTTTTTTAGATTTTTTCAAAGCGACTTATTTTGTGCTTTGTGATAGTAATTTTTGGAGTTGTTCTAAAAACATCTTATTAGTACATTGTGTAACAAGGGGAGAAATTAAGCTATTTCTAGTGAGCCAAGACAGAGACTAGTGTTGGAAACCTCACACCAGTCTGAAATAGTTTTTCTTCCCGTGTTACACACCGTGTTTTTTTCAACAAAAGCATGAAAAACCCTTTTATGGTGTTAGAAAGTTGGATATATGATCATGCATTTCAAATCGTGTACCGAAATCGTAAGAAATAGTTTAAAACAGAAAAAAGACAAATAAAAAAAAATATTTTTTTAATTTTAAAAATAAAAAAGTGCCTGTTGCCCCCGGTAAGCCCCGCCGAAGGCGGGAAAAAACACTTTTTTCCCCTTGTGGAATAGTGACTTTTCCCCACTTGAACAAACAATTTTGTCGATCATTTGAAATGCTCGATTTTCTACGCTACTATCTACCGTGAAATGAGGGCCATTTCATGCCTGAGTTGGGAAAAATTATATTTTCAGGTGCCAGGAACAAGAATAAATAGTTTTTGAAAAATGTCAGTATAGGCCTGTGGGTATGCGTGCGTGCGTGTGTGTGTTTTATTCAAGCTTGCGCGAAATCGAGCTCTGAGCATGGAATTTCAAAAATTCTGTTCTTTAGGGCTTTAACTATTCCAATAACAAAATTTTTATTTAAATTTTGTTCGCTGTTCATTAAATTCTAAAATGGACATAAAAAAATAAAATAATAATACAAAAATAAATAATTAATTAAACATAGAATAGTTTGAAATTATTTTCTTGAAATCGATTGGTTTTAATGAATCTCAGAGATAATATTGGAAAGATAAATTAGTTAGGAGAAATCTAAGTCCCGGTGAATTGGCAGCGGTTTTATTTGGCATTAGCAAAAAAACAATTCTGCTAGTTCTTTTTGAAATTGGTGATAAATTAATATATTTTAAACGTATGTGTAATAAATATACAGTTTAATCATAAAATAAACGAAGTACGCTCCGTTACATACTATTTTCTTGTAAAAATAATTTTTACAACATACAGAAAATAATCTTCAAACTATAAAGAAAGGTAGCTGTTTTCTAAAAGTTTAAAGTTACCTAGATTTGCTCATATGCATAACTATAACCCTGGTACTAACGTAGCAATAATATCGTTACGCTGCTATCAAATCTTGCAAAATGGAGTCGCTTTCTAAAGAAAACTTCAATATTTTAGAGATTTAATGTTTCAAAATAATAAATAAATTTTTCATTATATAGAAAAGTAGAGCCATTTATCGAAGGGCTATAAATTTATTACGGAGCCACACTGTGATGGCTCAAAAGAGCTTATTCCCTACACTCGAAAATCGAGTAACAAATTCTGTACTCGCACGCGAAAGAGCTGGAGACGAGGACAAACAAAATTGGCAATGCCCAAATTCCAGAATGGTTTTGGAATGCGGCTTAGAGCTTTGCTCGGTCGAGCTGTTCAAGCTCCTTCGCGTCGCAAGACACTTCTCGGGAAGTCGCGCTGACCTCTCATTACCTCGCGTGCTCTCACAGCGTCGCTCGCGATCAAGTAATGATCATTGTGCAAAATCGGAGGTAAAACATTATTAATGAATTTATACTAAATTTTAAGTTGTTATTTTAACATTTCTTTATGGAACTAAACACTTATTTTTTTGTGAAATTCCGTGAGTGAATTTTAATCGCCTACCTCGCCGTTTTTCCGACCACGCTAAGGAGTAAAGAAAAATTGGGAAAGGCAATACTCGAGACAGCAGAGCATTCCCACTTACTCAAATGCGACGGCTTACCACGAGACAAAACATTGGTAGCAGAGCGTTGTTACTCTTTGCTGGTCGGTTAAAGGCTAGACAATCAAAAGGACGCCATCTACAGTTACGTAATTTAGTGGGACGCTCACTGTCGTCAACTCGGCATCGACCCCAAGAAGAATAACCGAAATGGATGAGATTTTTTGTAACCAGTTAGCTCTATCCGATCTGATTCTTGAGTATCAGAAAATGATGCTCAAGACATCCATAAACAAACCCACGATCGGATGGTTCAAAACTCAACAGGAAGGACTAGAAGAATATCGGAAGGAGTTTTACGAAAATCATAAGAAATTAGTTCGTGTAAAAAAAGATAATCCGTATTTTTCAGAAGAGATGTATGCTGAAACGATCACGCATTACAATATGACTAACTCTCTTATACTTAAAAGTATTTATCCTGGTCGTAATCAGTCATCATTGCGGGCAGATAATACCCAAGCAGACACCTACTTCGAGGGTCCTACCTACAAATCACCTCTGCCGCCCACCAACTTATCGCAGTTCTCCGGGGACCAGCTCGAATGGGCTTCGTTCTGGCGCTGGTTCACGATGTCCCTTCAATTCCGCCAGTACTGAAACTACAGCACTTATTGCGGTCACTAACAAAGAATGTACAAGTTTCGGCGAATCAGTATGACAGTGCGTGGCGGGCTATGCTCGAACAATATAACAATAAGCGACTGATGTTGGCAGCCCACATGTCGAATGTCATATCATGCATAGCGGTGGGTAAGCAGTCAGTGAAAGAAGTGAAAAGGTTGTTGGGCGTAATACGTGAAATAAAGCAAGCCATCGATAACTTGGCAATTCCTCCCGAGAATGTGGGAGAACGTTGGCTTGTCCATCACACAGTGCACAAGATGGACCCCACGACTCGTGTAGAATGGGAACGAAAAGTCGAGGCATCTGCGGACCACCAATTCTAAAGGAGCTCATCAGTTTTCTGAAAACTTCCGCTCACATTTTGGGAGCTGCTCGTTCCTCCGCTACTACATTTACAAGTAGCTCCAGCGCTGGCATTAACAGTAAGGCATCATCAAGCTTCGCGAGGAACAAAACAAGAAAGGTCTCAGCACATTCCAGAGGTACGCACCAAAACAAACTCCAAGCACCGCGGTCTTGCGTCCTCTGTCAAGGTTCTCATTTCCTGTATACCTGTAAGAAATTTCAAGACATGACTATACCACAGCGGGTCAATTTTTGCAAAAAGAAAAGGCTGTGCTTGAACTGTCTCCAAAGTTCGCACTTCTCAAGGGAATGTCCGTCTTCAAGAGGCTGTCTGTTATGCCAAGCGCGACACCACACTAAGTTGCATAGTGAAAGCCCGATAACTCCTGCTACGCACCGCGATGTGAGGGCAACTCACAGCGGTACTAGAAACGAAACTTCGACTATAAGATCCGACAGCGACGACGTAACAGCTCACCTTTCAAATCAGATAATGCTAAATTCAACCTCAGTCAGTAAGTCGATCCTATTAGCGACTGCTCAAATAATTCTGGCTGACGCCTATGATCATTGTTTGAAAGTTCGAGCACTAATCGACCCATGTGCTGAAAAATCTTTTATCGCGGAGCGTGTATTGACGCAGCTCTCATCGGAAAGCAGAAAGGTATCACTTTCCGTTACCGGCGTCGGCGGAGTCGTCACCTCATCGGTAAAGAAGGAAGCTAGACTTTTACTATGCTCAGAGGGCGACGAATTTAATTATCAAATAAACGCGCTTGTCTTCGCCAATTTAACTCGTCTGCTGCCGAATTCGGAAGTGAAGCGAAAGGATTGGGAACACATACAAAGCCTTCCCCTTGGGGACCCTTCGTTCGATAAGCCACGGTGGACTGCATTATTGGTGCTGACAATTATCCAGCGATCCTGCTCGACGGTGTCATTAAGGGTCCACCTTTGGCGCCAGCCGCTCAACTTATTTTCTTTGGGTGGATACTAACTGGTTCATTGGAGGAAGAGATTAATGGCGCGCACGCACCAATAAGAATTTTCCACGCACAAATCGATTCATCGCTAAGCAAGCTGGTGGAGAAATTCTGGGAGATTGAAGATCTCCCACAAGAGAAATCTTTCACTCCGGAAGAGCAGTTTTGCGAGAACTACTACAGGACGATAACGTACCGTAATAGTAGTTCGTGGTAAGGCTATCCTTTGCTAAAAAACCAACTTTCATAGGTTTAAGAGACATCGCGGTGGCGTGTCTGATCCAATCGGAGGACCGACTCTCCAGAAAACAACGACTTGCTGAACTTTACCGTGCCTTTATGCTTGACTACTTAAAGCAAGGGCACATGGAAGTCGTCTCTCGACCGGAAATGTTTAGCAATAATTATTACCTCCCTCATCACGCGGTTTTTCGTCCCGAAAATCCCGAAAAAATACGGGAGGTATTTAATGCTTCTCAGCGCGCAGCAGATGGACTCTCGCTGAATGATGTTTTATGGCCAGGCCCGAAACTCCAAAAACACATCAGTACAGTAATAACCCGAATGCGCTTCCTTAAAGTAGTCTTTGTTACAGATATCAAGCAAATGTTTCGGCAGATTCTCGTGCCCAAGGACGAAGTCGACTGGCAACGAATGGTATGGAGAGAAAAGGTGAATCAAAGCTTTCAAGATTTCAGAGCACTTATCGTGACTTACGGCACGAAAGCAGCACCGTTCTTGGCAATTATGACGCTTCGCCAACTCGCAATCGACAGTCCGCCCTCATTCTTCGAAGCAGCCTTGATGCTGCTTGAAAAAACCTACATGGACGACATCTTCGGGGGGGCTGACGACGTCAACACTGCCACCGGACGACGTGACTTGTTAATTCAGCTGCTGGCCACGGTTTGCATGAACCTCGGTAAATGGTCCGCCAATGAGCCCGCACTTCTTGAAGGGCTTTCCTACGATGGCGTCGCTGAAGTCCCGGTCAAGATGAATGAAGTAATGTCCACTCTTGGCCTTAAGTGGCGTCCGCAATCGGATCATTTTCTGTTTCAGGCTTCATTGCCAGACAGTTCTAATGTCACAACTAAAAGAAGTATTCTTTCAGATATGGCGAAACTCTTTGACCCGCTCGACTGGCTTGCCCCTGCTCTGGCCCCAGCAAAAGTCATACTGCAGGACCTTTGGCTCAGCAAATACGAATGGGATGAACCAGTCTAAGGCGACCAGCAGCAATGGTGGTTACAATTTCGCTCAAGTTTGACACAAATATCGAAAATTCGAATCCCTAAATGGACCGGCGGTACCGAGCTTTCGCCCTGGCAGCTCCACGGTTTCTCGGACTCTTCTAAATGAGTTTACGCTGCAGCACTCTACTCGGTAATACCAGGACATGTCTCTACCCTATTAATGGCGAAAACTAATCTGGCTCCAACGTAGGTACAGACCCTGCCGCGCCTAGAGCTCTGCGGTGCAACACTGCTCGTCACGCTAGGTGAGCACAAGTTACCTGAGCTACGCAGTCAACTAGAAGAAATCCACTTTTGGACAGACACTCAGGTCGTCCTAGATTAGCTTAAGGGCCACCCCTCTAGATCGCAGACCTTCGTTGCCAACAGAGTCAGTAAAATCACCACTGCGTTCCGGCAGGCAAGTTGACACCACATGAGATCCGCTTTCAACCTAGTAGACTGCGCGACGCGAGGCCTCACCTCGCAGCTGCTTGCTGAATATGACCTCTGGTGTTCAGGCCCGCCGTGGCTCGCGTCTGCCCCCTCCAAATGGCGATCAACGCAATCCACCTCAACGTAAGAAGATGTATAGACCTTCGTCGCGCAAGAAATAAATCAATTGGAAGTTGTTCACTCAGTTAGAGAATTTTTCAAGTTTCTCGAAAGTTCTACGCATTTGCGGCCAATGGAAGTCTAACGCACTTCGAAAGTCGGAAGCCCGACAACGAGGTTTTCTGACTGTCCAAGAGTTGTCCTGGGCTCGAATTGCTTATTTTAGAGGAATGCAATCCCGATATTATGCAATGGAAATACCTTGCATACTCGCAGAAAAAACGCTACCGAAGCGAAGCAGCCTGTCCAGTTTGGCTCCAATTATCGACTCGGTGCCATACGATGAGCGCCATCCGGTAGTACTCGCCGGGAGCAGTAAAATTGTAAAAAGATTGGTAGAGGAGACTCACATCACCCTACTTCACGGCGGAGTCAAAATGATGCTCTCGCACTTGAGCCGCTCTTTGTGGATTACGAGAGCACGCTCGCTAGTTATCGGAGTCTACAGAAATTGCACTCGATGTATTCGGTTTAACGCTCGGACCGGACAACAGCAGATGGCGCCTCTACCTGCTGCACGGCTGACCCGATAACGCGCTTTCATCGTCAGCAGTTTAGATTAGGCTTGTTCAGTACTAGTACTTTTTTCCAAGAGTCGCGGAGCAAAGAGCACGAAAGGCTACGTAGCCATTTTCATCTGCTTTGTAACGAAAGCAGTTCATATCGAAATTGTTTCGAACCTAACAAGCGACACATTTTTAGCTGCCTACACCAGATTTACGGCTCGCCGCGGAGTGTGCTACTCTCTTTACTCGGATAATGCGACCACTTTTAGAGGAGAGTAAATGGAGCTGGATCTAATTTTTAGGCAGGCTTCCGAATTCTCTACCGAATTGAGTAGCAAACTAGCGATGCGTGGCGCACATTGGTCTTCTATCCCTTCTGGAGCTCCTAATTTCGGCGGCCTATGAGAGGCTGCGGTTAAAAGTTTTAAATACCACTTCAAGAGAGTAGTAGGAGACTCAACCCTTACTTATGAGAAGCTAGCTGCCCTGGCGGCAAAGATCGAAGCATGCCTCAACGCGAGACCTCTTTGCCCTATGAATGCTGAACCAAGCAATCTGCTAGCGCTGACCCAGCCCATCTTTTGGTCGGCTCCTCTTGCCTATCACATCCATAACCACTGAAGGGACCTCTGAGAAGGAGCTTGCTGAATCGCTGGCATCTACTAAATCATGTGCGCCAATCTTTCTGGGTACGCTGGAGAAAGGAAGTGATACATCAATTTCAGCAGCGCAATAAGTAGCTCCGTCCGCAGCAAAACCTGAAGATTGGAGACGTGGTGATCATCAAAGAGGAGCTGTCACCCCCCACAAGGTGGCCACTCGAGCTCGTTACGAAACTGCATGAGGGGAGGTATAAAACTGTACGAGTCGTCTCAGTGAAGAACGCCTCCGCGACTTTCGTCCGCCCAGTGGTAAAACTAGATAGACTCCCTCCAGAATCGGAAGATACACTGGAACAAGACCTCAAGACAGAAGAAAACCCAGAGTGATCTATCACGGCAGACGATAGAATAACTATTTTCTTGCCTTTTTTCTAAGTAATGACGATTTAAGAGAAAAACCGATCCTCATTTAAAAAAAACAAAATTTAATTTGTCCCATTTGGTTCCGATTGATAATTAGTTTGCTGCAAGGCAGCAAGGCGGGCAGTAATGTTCCCTATACTCGAAAATCGGGTAAGAAATTTTGTACTCGCACGCGAAAGAACTGGAGATGAGGACAAATAAAATTGGCAACAATGCCCAAATTCCAGAATTGTTTTGGAATGCGACTTAGAGCTTTGCTCGGCCGAGCTACTCGAGCTCCTTCGCGCCGTAAGATACTTCTCAGCAAGTCGACGCGCTTACCACTCGTACCTCGAAAAAGCGCGTGCTCTCACAGCGTAGCTCGCGACCAAGTAATGATCCTTGCGCAAAACTGAAGGTAGAACATTATTAATGAATTTATACTAAATTTTAAGTTGATATTTTAACATTCCTTTTTGGTATTAAATACTTATTTTTTGTGAAATTCCGTGAGTGAGTTTTAATCACCTACCTCGCTTTTTCCCGACCACGCTTAAGAGTAAAAAGAAATTAGGAAAGGCAATACTCGAGACGGCAGAACATTCGCGCTTACTCAAAAGCGACGGCTCACCCCGAGACAAAACAGAGTTATGTATCAGTAATCAAGAATAAAAAAAATTGACGTATTTAAATTTATAATTTAATCAAAAATTTCCTTACATTTTTACGAAGTATTTAGACTGGAGTAAGTACTGGTTTTGGATATCTGGAGTAAAGTATTTAAATTCGAGATGTCAAGTATTCAAAATTTCGATAAAGTTCAGGTGTGAAAAACTTACGAAGACCGAGGTTGGGGTATGGAGTAAGCCAAGGATAGCCATGGCATAATAGTAGATTGACAATCGCCATATAGGCCTATTTTTATTTCCAGTTTGTGCACAGGATAAGTAGATGCAGTATGACAGATCTTTTAATTAATCAGGAATTGTGCAAAGAAAAAAATAGGCACCCATTTAGCATTGAATATTGGAGCAATATTGCTCCAATGTTGCTTTGTAATGTTAGCCATGATCAGAAATATTCCTACAATGCTAGGAAACATTTATGCAACCATGAGGCAATATTCCTGCAAATCAAGATTTCCGTTTTCTCATTGCTTTTGTAAAATATGGGATGGTACTAGCTAATTTTGCAATATTGCAGCAATATTTCTGCAAGATTAATCAGCGTTTCAGAAGTATTGCTATTACATACATTTTTTTCTTATTATTTTTCTCGCACTTATTCTCTATCCGTAGACAAATTAACTAAATAAATAACAATTATACTTCATAATTAAAGTGCTAAAAATAAAAAAAAAATTTCTCGACCCGATATTCGAATCCAGCGCCTTTGGCTCTTTAGGCAAGCTCTTTACCGCTGAGGTACTATTTTGTTTATGTCATTAAAATTATATGTAGGTTAAGAAGTGCGGCCTAGAGTCGACCTATTCATAATTTTAGTGACATAAACAAAAGAAGCTCAGTGGTAAAGAGCTTACCTAAAGAACAAAAGGCCCTAGGTTCGAATACGGGTTCGAGAAATTTTTTTATTTTTAGCACTTTAATTAGGAAGTATAATTGCTATTTATTTAGTTAATTTGCCTACGGATAGAGAATAAGTGCGAGAAAAATCAAAAGAAAAAATGTATGTAATAGCAATACTTCTGAAACGCTGATGAACCTTGCAGAAATATTGTTGCAATATTACAAAATTAGCTAGTACCGACCCGCATTTTACAAAAGCAACGGAAAAACGGAAATCTTGGTTTGCAGGAATATTGCCTCATGGTTGCCTAAATGTTTCATAGTATTGTAGGAATATTTCTCATCATGGAATAGTTCTCAATATTGCTCTAACATTGCGAAGCAATATTGGAGCAATATTGCTCCAATATTCAATGTTATATGGGCAGTACTGCGGACTATGCCACTGCTGCACTGTAGATCGGGATTTGCGTAGAAAGTTGAAAAATTTTAATTATACTTCAAAAAACTACCCTTGACAATGTTCTATTCCTAATAGTAAAAAAATTCATAAAAAATTGAAATAGAAAAATTTTATTAACTACCCTTTTTTACCTCTATAATTAAAACATAAAGGTGAAAAATTTATTTTCATTTAATAGAAATATATCTTGATACAAAAACTACAAAGTTTTGATAATTCATAAACACTAGCCTTAATCTCACAATTTAACCTTTAGAGCGTTGCTATAAGATTTTCTAGACCGATTTTTAACTCAGGCGATAAGGTTCTTGCCTCCAAATAACAAACGTGGCTTAAGATGTGAGTTCAAATTGCCGTTAGTCCGAACCCCCGGGCATTTTTTAAAGAAATGTCTATCGGATTTTTCGGTGTCGGAAATAAAGCTCATATCCGCGTTGTACGTGAACACATCTATACGTACTTGATCGATAGCCAACTTAGAATTTACGGTGGTGGGTTGTTGGCAGCACGAGCGTACGCACGCGCGAAGAGGAAGTCGAACAGAAAATTGCTTTAAAAGCGGAAAAAAGTATATTTAAAAAAAATAAAGGTAGTAATAGAGCAAGAAAGTATTAAGAAAGGAGGATATCAGTAATCAAAGGAGAAAAAGTGTAAAGAAAAAGATAAGTAGACGAAAGAAAGGAGTTCCGGTGTTTAAGGTTAGGATATAAGGCGGTTGAAAGTCAATTCTCGGAAATGGTAGGAGAAGACAAAAGACAAGGTCTGGAAAAATTGAGAGAAAGGAAAAAACAACAGATGCAGGGAAACTGAAGAAGAGAGGTTACCAGGGACCGTTGGACAAAGTTGTAAAAAAGTGAGTTTTGAAAAGAATGGTAAAGAAATGATTAAATAAAACGCGAGATAAAAGTATAGATTTAAAACTCCACCCGAACCTTGGCGCACTGAACATAGTCAGGCACGGAGTTCACGCGTCGCAATATTGCCGCAATATTGTAAAAAAAAATATTAAACTTGTGATAGTACAGTTGGCCCGGACCAAACTGACTGTCACTTAGGCTCGTTATTAAGACCATGGATCCTAAAGAGTCCCGTCCAGGACCCAGAGCGTACTCACTCTGAGCACACACCCAACCGACAGTGAAGAATTTAATAGAATAAGGGGGAGAGCTAGCTAGACCGTATCCAATAGAAACACCTGCAATAAGAAGAAGTATTAGTATCAGGTCAGAGAAAACTACTGAGTAAAACTACAAGGGATACTGTACAAGGAAACCAGTATACAGATCCTCACCTACCTTAATTGATTGTCGTGAAGCTCCTTGCAGGCCCTCGCATCACCTTAAAACTTAGCAGCAGCTCCAGGCACAGCCAGGTCCCTCCGCTGGCCTCACTATTCCTCGCTTCTCAACTGGGGTGTAGGGGCTCGAGCAGCAAAACAATCCTGTAAATAGTCTATAATTAATATTAGAATTAAATAGAGGAAGGAGGGTGCATAGCCCTGTTATAAAAAGAGAGTGCTTCTCACACCACAAGAAATAAACATAGGAATTGAGGTTAGGACGTAACATTGAGGATACTCCAAAGAACTACCCGACTTCTACACTACCAGGTGCATAAGAGGAAAAGCAGAGGTCGTACAGACACGTAACCTTGTTACAGCGTAGTGAATCTCAACAACGCCAACACATCTGAGTCAGCGACTCTGCTCCTCGCCGACTTCGCCGCTGCAGCCCCTGAAACATAAAGAGGAAAAGAAACGAGCTCTCATCAGCCATTAGTTAATGGGGTAGAACAAAGATAAAACTTACCAGGCAGCAACCACCTATAGCAGCATCCCCAGCCACGGCAACTACAGCTGACAAAGAAGAACCTCACGGCACTTGGGAATAGCCGCGCGAGGTGAGACTAACCTCACCTACGCTAGCATTGCCGTGCTGTCGATTGATGTCTCGATCGATAGCTCGCGCGGCCAGTGCGCCTGCGTTGACGGGCAAGACGGACAAGCGCGTTCTCGCTCGCCCGCCTTGCTTGTCACTCTCCATGGATCATGGTAGTTGCGCGGACGTGTTTGTTGTAAAATTAGAAAGAAATCCGAAAAATAGATGCTGCGTGGCAAAATTTAATCTCATTGGGTTTTTGTGCGGACATACGACCAAAATCTGTAAGTGGTTTTGCGAGATTGAACGTACAGATTTAGAATTTATTAGCTATTTCGGAATACAGAATTCGTTCTGCTCTTGTGCCTTCGCGCGCGATCGCCGGTGCGTGCGTGCTCGCGGAGTGCATTTTAGGTCTCGCGTTTATCGCGGCTGGCGCCCATAAGTCAGGAAATAATTTATACAGTGACAGATTTAATAAAGCTGATATTGTGTATGTGTGTGTTTTTGAGACTATATTTTCGTGTAGCTTATTGCTTTTCTGGGCGGCTACGGCACGGCGTACACACGTGCTCTCCGCTGAACTAGCCCGAATTTCCCTTTCCTTCTACAGCCTTTTCCCTTTACAGATTATCCTCCTCATTCCCTTGTAGCAATTTGGGCGATCCTCTCAAATTGTTGCACACTAATATTATATGATTATTTTGATAATATTGCGGACATCCATTATTTTCACAATATTCCTAAAACATTGTGGCAATACTTTCTAGCAATATTGTGGCAACATTCAAATATTCCTACAATATTGCATAAATATTGCCGTGCTATGCGTGTGTTATTGCTATAATAGAGAAATATTCATAATATATTTTAGAAATATTATTGCAATATTTTTCGGTATTTTATAATAACATTATTGATACATTGCAGCGTAGTTGTTGCAATTATTATCTGCAATATTACGGCAATGGCGACAAGGCGAACATCTTGTAGTGCTAAAATATTGCAGTAACATTCTAGCAATTTTGTCGCCAATATTGTTGCAATATCGAAATACTCAGGCAATATTACAGCAAATTTATAGTACTATGTGGGTTTGGCTTTAATGTAACTTATAGACTTTAATGTAACTTATCACTTAATATTAAAATTTAAGCTTTATATATTTTATGTATTTATGAATATTTATTAAAAAATATTAACTGAAACAATAAAAAAAAATGATTGAGTCATCGCCATATCGCCTACAGCATTAATATACAAAAATCAATGAAGGGCCGGATTCAAGAACCCGCTCTACGCTCGAAAATGTGGAAAAATGTTGTCCACGCTCGATCTAAGGAGCTGAATTTGAAAAGTTAAAAAATGGATTTTTAAAAAATTCTGGCATATAGAGAA